>NW_025561787.1:0-19064 GCF_020424385.1 Procambarus clarkii | reverse complement strand
AACGTGAAAAATCACCTTAAAAATCTGTATGATGCTGACAGGAAGCTGACCTCTTTATCAGAGGACGTCAGGACAAGGAAGGTGACCTCTTTATCAGAGGACGTCAGGACAAGGAAGCTGACCTCTTTATCAGAGGACGTCAGGACAAGGAAGCTGACCTCTTTATCAGAGGACGTCAGGACAAGGATTAATTACACTTAACAGATGAACAGTTGGGGTAACAGATGACATTAACAAGCATTCTAACTGCAGGCGAGGAGTCACAATAACGTGGCTGAAGTATATTGACCAGACCACACACTAGAAGATGAAGGGACGACGACGTTTCGGTCCGTCCTGGACCATTCTCAAGTCGATTGTGAGAATGGTCCAGGACGGACCGGAACGTCGTCGTCCCTTCACTTTCTAGTGAGTGGTTTGGTCAACAAGCATTTTGTTTGTCGGAGAGAGATGCAGTGGTTCCGTACATTCTGCATGACTTTGTTTATATAGTGTGGAGCCTTCCTCTAATCTCATTACCTCGTCACCTTCGGAGCGTGTTCCTTACTGTGTCTACCCCCACGATGACCCAACCACTTGGACTGGACGGTAGAGCGACGGGCTCGCTTCATGCAGGTCGGCGTTCAATCCCAGACCGTCCAAATGGTTGGGCACCATTCCTTCCCACCGTCCCATCCCAAATCCTTATCCTGACCCCTTCCCAGTGCTATATAGTCGTAATGGTTCAACGCTTTCCCCTGATAGTTCAATTCCCCCACGATGATTGCCATGTATGCCATTTCAGGGGAATTGAAAGGATAGATAAAGATAGACTGTTTGGCTAGCATGAAGGACAAACAGAGATACACAGGTGGAAACTGAGTCCCCAAATGAGCCACAGAGACATTATTAATAACTTCTCACTGTCAGAGACGTTAACAAATGGACTGCACTAAGAAGCAATATTGTGGAGGCAATTTTCACACATAATTTCCCATATAGATATGACCGAGCCCAATAGGCTCAGTGACATGTACACCAGCTGACTGGTAGTTGAGAGGCAGGACCAGAGAACCCAAGCCCAGCTAGAGGAAACAATTAGGTGAGTACACATACACACCAAGACAATTCCTTCACAAAAAATGAAAAAAACAAAAAAGTATTTTCGGATCTCAAGTTGACGAGTCATTTAACACGGAAGAGACACCTGCAAATTGCATTGTTGAATTATGCAATCTGATGAGGTAACAGAGCGTTAGTTAATGAGTCTGGCAACCAGGACCTCCGTGCATGAGGAGACAGGCAGAGAGTGAGAGACATCAATGGTGGCTCTGAGTTGATAATTGTGTGGAAATTAAGAGACGTATATATATATATATATATATATATATATATATATATATATATATATATATATATATATATATATATATATACGAACAAGCCTGTATGGTCCCCAGGACTATATGCAACTGAAAACTCACACCCCAGAAGTGACTCGAACCCATACTGCCAGGAGCAACGCAACTGGTATGTACAGGACGCCTTAATCCGCTTGACCATCACGACCGGACATATTTTGTCCGGTCGTGATGGTCAACTTCGACATATTTTGTAATTTTGTAAATCAACTTTGACATATTTTGTAATAATAATAATAATAATAATAATAATAATAATAATAATGGGAAAAACGGTAATACTATGTTTGAGAATAATGGAATTGTCAAAATAATTCACAATAATGTGAATTTTTGGAGTTTTTTTTTTTTGCAGGGATATGCGTTCGCGGGAACAAAAATATTGAACAAAAATTCACCAACAACTTATTTACAATTCCATTAATCTCAAGAATATAATTACCATTCTTCCCATTATTATTATTATTGGTGGTGACAACATTACTAGTAAAAGTATTTTCATTGAAAAGCAAAAGCCATAAAAAAAATTGTACTAATAAAATTTTAGTAGTAAAACTTGACTTAAGTGAAGTAAAAAATGAATTTGAGTGAAGATAAATGAACTAGTCTCATTAACTCATGAAAGCACAGACCTTGTACTTCAAGAAGAGACACTCTTCAGGGGCCCAACCTAACCTAACCTTCTGGACGGTTTATGACGTAACTGAAGAAACCTTATTCAAGTTCCATTGTACACTGGAACTGTCACCTGCTTACGCAAGTGGTCTGGAACATGTGGACAACGTGAGCTGGAAATGATTAAATACGCGTTGAGTTACCGGCGTCAGAGAGAGAGAGAGAGAGAGAGAGATAGAGAGAGAGAGAGAGAGAGAGAGGAGAGAGAGAGAGAGAGAGAGAGAGAGAGAGAGAGAGAGAGAGAGAGAGAGAGAGAGAGAGAGAGGGAGAGAGAGAGAGAGAGAGAGAGAGAGAGAGAGAGAGAGAGAGAGAGAGAGAGAGAGAGAGAGAGAGAGAGAGAGAGAGAGAGAGAGAGAGAGAGAGAGAGAGAGAGACAGAGAGACAGAGAGAGAGAGAAAGAGAGAGAGAGACGGCGAGAATAAGGGAGGTAGGACTATACGGTTTGAAAAGAAGGGAGAAAGAGAGTAACGAAGGGAAATCAGTAAAGGAGAGTAACGGAAGGAGAGGGCAAAGGAAACAGAGAGAATACAAGAGGGAGACAGGAAGAGACGAGGAAAGAATGAAACAGACCGAAGAGATAGCAAAAGAAGAGATAACAAAACAGAAAACAAATGGAAAGAGAAAGAGAGTAGAGAAACGTAAGTTAGCGAAAGATAGGACCAAAAAGAGAACCAATATGAAGGGGAGAAACTGAAAATAATGATCGCAGTGTGAGAGGTAAGAGGAAGGGGGAGAATAGGAAGTGAAGGGTGAAGAGGAAGCTAAGGGAGCTAGAGGTAAAGGGTTAAGGGTGAGGAAGGGAGAACAAGGGGGGGACAAGGGATAGAGGAGTGACGACCTTCCTATCCCTCTAGCCAGGGTCGTCCAGGTCTGTAGGTCGCTTCAGGATGATGATGAGGACAGTGTTGAGTCTCACTATCTCACCTCTCACCATTCATTCTCACTATTTATCCTCACTGCGCCTCATTGGTAGTGACTTCCTTCCCCCCCCCCTCGCCCCGGGCCGTTATCGACTCTTATCCTCGGAAAGAAAAGAAATATAATTCCAATAAATATCCGGGACCTCGTTATCGTCTTGTTATCGCAATCTGTCTCTTATTTTATGTAATGTTCTTTCCCCTTTTTTCTTGTCTTATCTCTTCTTTATCACACAGTACTCCATTCCCCCCCCCCTCTCCCTTTACTCTCCACTTGCCCCTTGCCTCTCCCCCCCCCCCTCCCTTTACTCTCCACTTGCCCCTTGCCTCTCCCCCCCCCCCCCTCCCTTTACTCTCCACTTGCCCCTTGCCTCTCCCCCCCCCTCCCTTTACTCTCCACTTGCCCTTGCCTCTCCTACCCACCTTCCTTTACTCTCCACTTGCCCCTTGCTCTCCCCCCCCTCCCTTTACTCTCCACTTGCCCTTGCCTCTCCTACCCACCTTCCTTTCCCAGTGCCCCAGCTCCTTACTCTTGCGTTCCTCGTTCATTTCCTCCCTCGCTCTCTCTTGCCACACGACTCACTGGGAATACTGTGAAGGGTCACCCACTCTCTGACGGGCCACACAACTGATGGTGTGTGTGTGTGTGTGTGTGTGTGTGTGTGTGTGTGTGTGTGTGTGTGTGTGTGTGTGTGTGTGTGTGTGTGTGTGTACTCACCTATTTGTGCTTGCAGGATCGAGCATTGACTCTTGGATCCCGCCTTTCGAGCATCGGTTGTTTACAGCAATGACTCCTGTCCCATTTCCCTATCATATCTAGTTTTAAAATTATGAATAGTATTTGCTTCCACAACCTGTTCCTGAAGTGCATTCCATTTTCCCACTACTCTCACGCTAAAAGAATACTACTTAACATCTCTGTGACTCATCTGAGTTTCCAGCTTCCACCCATGTCCCCTCGTTCTGTTACTATTACGTGTGAACATTTCATCTATTTCCGCTTTGTCAATCCCCCTGAGTATTTTATATGTTCCTATCATTTTCCCCCTCTCCCTTCTTTTTTCTAGTATCGTAAGGCTCAGTTTCTTCAGGCGCTCTCCATATCCCATCCCTCGTATCTCTGGGACAAGCCTCGTCGCAAACTTCTAAACATTTCCAGTTTCCTTATGTGTTTATTCAGGTGGGGACTCCATGATGGGGCTGCATTCTCTAAGATTTGTCTCACGTAGGGAGTGCAAAGCGCTCTATATGCCTCTTAGTTTCCTGAATGATGTTTTAACGCAGTGTAGAGTACGCTGCTGTCGTTATCCTATTTAAGTGCTTCAGGAGATAGATTAGGTGTTACGTCCACGCCCCAGGTCTCTTTCTCGCGTCACAGGTAGGCAGTTCCCCTTCATTGTGTACTGTCCCTTTGGTCTCTTATCACCTGATCTCATTTCCATAACTTTACATTTACTCGTGTTGAACTCCTGTAGCCATTTCTCTGACCATCTCTGCAGCCTGTTCAAGTCCTCTTGAAGGATCCTACAATCCTCATCTGTCACAACTCTTCTCATTACTTTTGCGTCATCCGCGAACATTGACATGTAGGATTCCACTCCTGTAAACATATCATTTACGAATATTAGAAATAGCATTGGTCCCAGCACCGATCCTTGTGGTACTCCACTTGTTACTGTTCGCCAGTCCGACTTCTCGCCCCTTACCGTAACTCTTTGGCTCCTTCCTGTTAGGTAGTTCCTTACCCATGCTAGGACCTTTCCGCTTACTCCAGCCTGACTCTCAAGTGTGTGAGTGTATTTATTATTTTTATCTGCGGAATCGAGCTCTTAGCTCTTGGACCCGGCCTTTATAACCAATTTATTTTTCCTCTACTATGTCTACTACCTATATTTCTCTTACATATGCACACACACAAACACACCCCCAGGAAGCAGCCCGTAACAGCTGTCTAACTCCCAGGTACCTATTTACTGCTAGGTAAACAGGGGGCACCAGGGTGAAAAAAAACTCTGCTCATTTGTTTCTGCCTCTGCCGGTGATCGAACCCGTGGCCCTTAGTTCTACGACCCCAGAGTGCTGTCCACTCAGCCACGAGGCCCCCAAAAAGCAGTAGCAATATTAAAATAAAAGTTATGGAAAATTTCCACCATTAAATAAAACAAAATCACACATATATATTACAACACATGTCAAGGGTGGAAGTTGGCCTAACTTGGAAAACAC
Source organism: Procambarus clarkii (assembly GCF_020424385.1). Taxonomy (NCBI): domain Eukaryota; kingdom Metazoa; phylum Arthropoda; class Malacostraca; order Decapoda; family Cambaridae; genus Procambarus; species Procambarus clarkii. The sequence continues at coordinate 13,846 of NW_025561787.1, read as the reverse complement.
ACATGAAAACACCGCAAAGAACCGGGCTGTAGGCTCGAAGTTACGCCCGCAGGTTGACTCACATCCAGGGAGCATCCACTCACCTGCCAGGAGGCATGACAGCTGAGTGGACAGCGCTTAGGATTCATAGTCATGAGATTCCGGGCTCGATCCCCGGTGGAGGCGGAAACAAATGGGTAGAGTTTCTTTCACCCCTGATGCGTTTGTTCAGCAAGCATTAAATAGGTACCTGGGAGTTAGACAGCTGCTATGGGCTGCTTCCTGGGGGATGTGTAACAAAAAGGAGGCCTGGTCGAGGACCGGGCCGCGGGGACGCTAAGCCCCGAAATCATCTCAAGATAACCTCCAAGTTGTTAACAACAGTAACAATGTTATCTTAGGCCCCACACACGAATATCCCTACAAAAAAGATAAAAAATATTCACACCATTAAAAGTTATATTGACCTGCTACAATACCTTCAATGGGGTAGAGCAGGTAAGGTATAATTAGTCATTAACCTGAACGTTATCGTATTGTTACAACACAAAATTTGATGTTGTGAAACATTCTGACTCACTACGAAACACAATGTGAAACACGCTACTTGAATCAGTCTCAAATTACCACCATAATATCGAAAATGCCTATTTTTCCACCATCGACTTCCCACACTAGACCACTGATTATTGCCTTAACAAATCTTTATCTATCTCCACAAAGGGAGTAATAGATAGTTTAAAAAATTACGTACTCAATAACTGGGACCGGCTCTCTCCTCCAAGCCGGATATCCGGCCCTCAGCCTTCACAACCACAGACCTGATAGCTTCATTCCTACCTCCCTAAATCAGGCTCTCACTGTCTGAATTCCGGAACACTTGAGGATGTAGTGGACTTGTACCCATTAATACATCTTCAGAAGGAATGTCATTCCTTCTGAAGATGTATTAATATACGAAAGTACTTAAGGAAATTCCTGTTTCAATTCTTCCTCCGTGGTCTGACACTGTCACATTTTTCATCACGTGTTAATTTTCGTGATTTACACGCATACACGCGCACAAACACACACGCACACACACACACACACACACACACACACACACACACACACACACACACACACACACACACACACACACACACACACACACACACATATATATATATATATATATATATATATATAATATATATATATATGCAAACAAGCCTGAATGGTCCCCAGGACTATATACAACTGAAAACTCACACCCCAGAAGTGACTCGAACCCATACTCCCACAACTGGTATGTACAGGGACGCCTTAATCCGCTTGACCATCACGACCGGACATAAGGAAGTGATAGCCGAGGCTATATGAACCACTTCCCCGCCGGCACTCGGATGGTAATCTTGGGCATAGCATTTTATCAAATCACCTCATTCTTTGGGGCACACGTGAGGAACACAAATGCAAACAAGCCTGAATGGTCCCCAGGACTATATACAACTGAAACTCACACCCCAGAAGTGACTCGAACCCATACTCCCACAACTGGTATGTACAGGGACGCCTTAATCCGCTTGACCATCACGACCGGACATAAGGAAGTGATAGCCGAGGCTATATGAACCACTTCCCCGCCGGCACTCGGATGGTAATCTTGGGCATAGCATTTTATCAAATCACCTCATTCTTTGGGGCACACGTGAGGAACACAAATGCAAACAAGCCTGAATGGTCCCCAGGACTATATACAACTGAAAACTCACACCCCAGAAGTGACTCGAACCCATACTCCCACAACTGGTATGTACAGGGACGCCTTAATCCGCTTGACCATCACGACCGGACATAAGGAAGTGATAGCCGAGGCTATATGAACCACTTCCCCGCCGGCACTCGGATGGTAATCTTGGGCATAGCATTTTATCAAATCACCTCATTCTTTGGGGCACACGTGAGGAACACAAATGCAAACAAGCCTGAATGGTCCCCAGGACTATATACAACTGAAAACTCACACCCCAGAAGTGACTCGAACCCATACTCCCACAACTGGTATGTACAGGGACGCCTTAATCCGCTTGACCATCACGACCGGACATAAGGAAGTGATAGCCGAGGCTATATGAACCACTTCCCCGCCGGCACTCGGATGGTAATCTTGGGCATAGCATTTTATCAAATCACCTCATTCTTTGGGGCACACGTGAGGAACACAAATGCAAACAAGCCTGAATGGTCCCCAGGACTATATACAACTGAAAACTCACACCCCAGAAGTGACTCGAACCCATACTCCCACAACTGGCGGGGACCAAGTTCATATAGTGGTTCATATAGCGGCGGGGAAGTGGTTCATATAGCCTCGGCTATCACTTCCTTATGTCCGGTCGTGATGGTCAAGCGGATTAAGGCGTCCCTGTACATACCAGTTGTGGGAGTATGGGTTCGAGTCACTTCTGGGGTGTGAGTTTTCAGTTGTATATAGTCCTGGGACCATTCAGGCTTGTTTGCATTTGTGTTCCTCACGTGTGCCCCAAAGAATGAGGTGATTTGATAAAATGCTATGCCCAAGATTACCATCCGAGTGCCGGCGGGGAAGTGGTTCATATAGCCTCGGCTATCACTTCCTTATGTCCGGTCGTGATGGTCAAGCGGATTAAGGCGTCCCTGTACATACCAGTTGTGGGAGTATGGGTTCGAGTCACTTCTGGGGTGTGAGTTTTCAGTTGTATATAGTCCTGGGGACCATTCAGGCTTGTTTGCATTTGTGTTCCTCACGTGTGCCCCAAAGAATGAGGTGATTTGATAAAATGCTATGCCCAAGATTACCATCCGAGTGCCGGCGGGGAAGTGGTTCATATAGCCTCGGCTATCACTTCCTTATGTCCGGTCGTGATGGTCAAGCGGATTAAGGCGTCCCTGTACATACCAGTTGTGGGAGTATGGGTTCGAGTCACTTCTGGGGTGTGAGTTTTCAGTTGTATATAGTCCTGGGGACCATTCAGGCTTGTTTGCATTTGTGTTCCTCACGTGTGCCCCAAAGAATGAGGTGATTTGATAAAATGCTATGCCCAAGATTACCATCCGAGTGCCGGCGGGGAAGTGGTTCATATAGCCTCGGCTATCACTTCCTTATGTCCGGTCGTGATGGTCAAGCGGATTAAGGCGTCCCTGTACATACCAGTTGTGGGAGTATGGGTTCGAGTCACTTCTGGGGTGTGAGTTTTCAGTTGTATATAGTCCTGGGGACCATTCAGGCTTGTTTGCATTTGTGTTCCTCACGTGTGCCCCAAAGAATGAGGTGATTTGATAAAATGCTATGCCCAAGATTACCATCCGAGTGCCGGCGGGGAAGTGGTTCATATAGCCTCGGCTATCACTTCCTTATGTCCGGTCGTGATGGTCAAGCGGATTAAGGCGTCCCTGTACATACCAGTTGTGGGAGTATGGGTTCGAGTCACTTCTGGGGTGTGAGTTTTCAGTTGTATATAGTCCTGGGGACCATTCAGGCTTGTTTGCATTTGTGTTCCTCACGTGTGCCCCAAAGAATGAGGTGTTTTTGATAAAATGCTATGCCCAAGATTACCATCCGAGTGCCGGCGGGGAAGTGGTTCATATAGCCTCGGCTATCACTTCCTTATGTCCGGTCGTGATGGTCAAGCGGATTAAGGCGTCCCTGTACATACCAGTTGTGGGAGTATGGGTTCGAGTCACTTCTGGGGTGTGAGTTTTCAGTTATATATATATATATATATATATATATATATATATATATATATATATATATATATATATATATGTCGTACCTAGTAGCCAGAACGCACTTCTCAGCCTACTATGCAAGGACTGATTTGCGTAATAAGCCAACTTTTCATGAATTAATATATTTTCTCTATTTTTTCTCTAATGAAATGATAAAGCTACCCATTTCATTATGTATGAGGTCAATTTTTTTTATTGGAGTTAAAATTAACGTAGATATATGACTGAACCTAACCAACCCTACCTAACCTAACCTAACCTATCTCTACAGGTTAGGTTAGGTTAGGTGGCCGAAAAAGTTAGGTTAGGTTAGGTTAGGTAGGTTAGGTAGTCGAAAAACAATTAATTCATGAAAACTTGGCTTATTAGGCAAATTGGGCCTTGCATAGTAGGCCGAGAAGTGCGTTCTGGCTACTAGGTACGACATATATATATATATATATATATATATATATATATATATATATATATATATATTTGCCTAATAATTTGCCTAATAAGCCAAGTTTTCCTGAATTAATATATTTTCTCTAATTTTTTTCTTATGAAATGATAAAGCTACCCATTTCATTATGTATGATGTAATTTTGTTTTATTGGAGTTAAAATTAACGTAGATATATGACCGAACCTAACCAACCCTACCTAACCTAACCTAACCTATCTTTATAGGTTAGGTTAGGTTAGGTACCCGAAAAAGTTAGGTTTGGTTACGTTGGTTAGGTAGTCGAAAAACAAATAATTCATGAAAACTTGGCTTATTAGGCAAATCGGGCCTTGCATAGTAGGCCGAGTACGACGTTCTGGCTACTAGGTACAACATATATATATATATATATATATATATATATATATATATTATATATATATATATATATATATATATATATATATACATACTGTGCATAGCCAACCACATAATCTACCACTACATCAGTCAAAAATATTCGACTTCTTTACACCTTTTTAGTTCACCCGTTGTTGTTGTTGTTGTTATAAATTCAGCTACTCGGAACACAAAAGTTCCAAGTAGCACGGGCTATGGCGAGCCCGTAGTGGACTTATATGTTAGTTCACCCGTTATTGTAATGATTTATAGAAACTGTGACAGGAATTTTTGACCGATTCAGAATTTGATATTTATAATTATTTATAATTCACTGATGAAGTAAGCTTGTAAATCTGGAGTATATTGTATATAATTATAAATATTATATGTTATCGTATTATTATGTTTTTTTCATACGTAAATAATTTACTGTAAATATGTGTAAATTAACCAAATTCTGAAAATACAAATATTTAAGAGTAAAACATTCGAATTTGAATTTCATAACCATATATGCGTTTTTTATTTAACCAAACATGAGTTCTTTGGTATAACCAAACATGCGTTCCTTAGTATAACCAAACATGCGTTCCTTAGTATAACCAAACATGAGTTCTTTGGTATAACCAAACATGCGTTCCTTGATATAACCAAACATGCGTTCCTTAGTATAACCAAACATGCGTTCCTTAGTATAACCAAACATGAGTTCTTTGGTATAACCAAACATGCGTTCCTTGATATAACCAAACATGCGTTCCTTAGTATAACCAAACATGAGTTCTTTGGTATAACCAAACATGCGTTCCTTAGTATAACCAAACATGAGTTCTTTGGTATAACCAAACATGAGTTCTTTGGTATAACCAAACATGCGTTCCTTGATATAACCAAACATGCGTTCCTTAGTATAACCAAACATGAGTTCTTTGGTATAACCAAACATGCGTTCCTTAGTATAACCAAACATGCGTTCCTTAGTATAACCAAACATGAGTTCTTTGGTATAACCAAACATGCGTTCCTTGATATAACCAAACATGCGTTCCTTAGTATAACCAAACATGCGTTCCTTAGTATAACCAAACATGAGTTCTTTGGTATAACCAAACATGCGTTCCTTGATATAACCAAACATGCGTTCCTTAGTATAACCAAACATGAGTTCTTTGGTATAACCACACATGCGTTCCTTGATATACCTTGAGGTTACCTTGAGGTGCTTCCGGGGCTTAGCGTCCCCGCGGCCCGGTCGTCGACCAGGCCTCCTGGTTGCCAGACTGGTCAACCAGGCTGTTGGACGCGGCTGCTCGCAGCCTGACGTATGGGTCACAGCCTGGTTGATCAGGTAACCTTTGGAGGTGCTTATCCAGTTCTCTTTTGAACACTGTGAGGGGTCGGCCAGTTATGCCCCTTATGTGTAGTGGAACCAAATATAACCAAACATGCGTTCCTTGGTATAACCAAACATGCGTTCCTTTGTATAACCAAACATGCGTTCCTTGTTATAACCACATATGCGTTTCTTGATATAACCACATATGCGTTCCTTGTTATAACTACATATGCGTTGCTTGATATAACCACATATGCGTTCCTTGTTATAACCACATATGCGTTCCTTGATGTAACCACATATGCATTCCTTGATGTAACCACATATGCGTTCCTTGATATAGCCAAACATGCGTTCCTTGATATAACCACTCATGCGTTCCTTGATATAACCACATATGCGTTCCTTGTTATAATCACATATGCGTTCCTTGATATAACCAAACATGCATTCCATGGTATAACCAAACACACGTTCCTTGTTATAACCACGTATGCTTTCCATGATATAACCATATATGCGTTCCTTGGTATAACCAAACATACGTTCCTTGGTATAACCAAACATGCGTTCCATGTTATAACCAAACATGCGTTCCTTGATATAACCACATATGCGTTCCTTGATATAACCACACTTGCGTTCCTTGGAATAACCAAACATGCGTTCCTTGATATAACCAAACATGCGTTCCTTGGTATAACCAAACATGCGTTCCTTGATATAACCAAATATGCGTTCCTTGGTATAACAAAACATGCGTTCCTTGGTATAACCAAACATGCGTTCCTTGGTATAACCAAACATGCGTTCCTTGGTATAACAAAACATGCGTTTCTTGGTATAACCAAACATACGTTCCTGGGTATAACCAAACATGCGTTCCTTGGTGTAACCAAACATGCGTTCCTTGGTGTAACCAAACATGCGTTCCTTGGTGTAACTTAGGATATTGTAAACTCTTCCCAATTTCATATATAATATATGAAATTGGGAAGAGTTTACAATATCCTAAGAGGTTTTTTGGATTTCTCGTTTGTACAAGCCAGCGTACGTTTTATAATCACGTCCCTAAGGCGAAACCAAAAATTATTAACTCATTGGTGGTACCTTATGCGAGTGGACTTGAAAAATTGTCTCTGATTTTTAAGAAACTTAATATAAATTTGGTGTTTACTAATAGTACGATCAAATCCAATTTAATAAAAAACTCCCCTGACACAGCAGGTTGTGTGTATTCGATTCCCTGCAATGATTGTGATTCTGTGTACCTTGGACAAACAGGAAAGTCCTTACAATTGCGGTTGTCACAACATGCTTATAGTATAAGAACTGCCCAAACGTCTAATGCATTGTATCTACATACGAGTTTATGCGATCACAATATTAACAAGAATGGGGCAAAAACCATTACCAATTGTGGGGATTTCGTGGAACGGAATTTGATTGAGTCTGCTCTAATCAGTCAGTGTCCAAATCTTCTTAATGTTAGTACTGGAATGTACAAACTTGATCCATTTTTAAGTTATAATATTGCACAACAGTTTAAGAAACAACTCTGATAGAGAGGCTTACAATGTCTCATTATAATTGTATATTCATATATTGTGTGTTCATGAGGCTTTTCTTTAATCTTTCATCCTTATTCTCTGACCGCTTAATCCTCTTTGACCATTCTAAGCTAAGCTATACCTTTTTTTGGTTAATTACACCTGACCAACCCTAGGATGGGTTGGTCAGGTGTCGGCCTATATATCCTCCCCTTCTCCCTTCTCCTTAGTCAGTCTGGTGTTGACAAAGGCTTTAACAAAGCCGAAACGTTCACCTCCTTTCATATTTCTCTGTGGATTTTCCGCATATATATATATATATATATATATATATCTATATATATATATATATATATATATATATATATATATATATATATATATATATATATATATATATATATATATATATATAGATATATATATATATATATATATATGTATATATATATAATATATATATATATATATATATATATATATTATATTATATATATATATCATATATATATCCGTTTCTGGTATACATTGTCATGTCAGTGAATTAAATAATATCATGGAATATATTTAAGAAATATATACCGTAAATATATCACTGCATTTCACTGTATATCAAATGACAATTTAACTTCCAGTTCAATTAATTATCCAATTCAAAAAGCAGGGGAAAAAATTTAGCATTTCAAAACACCGGAAAAGTTTTTAAAAAGAAAACGGTAAGCTGTTTGTTATTGCAACCCAGACAAAAGTTTCTTGTAAAATATTTTACAGGTTATATTAAAGAATGAATATGTGAACAGTACACGTAAATTTTTAAGGCAATTTTGTATTATTAATACAATTACAAAATTTTCAAAGACGTTATCAGAACGCACTAGTGATTTTTTATATCTATTAAATGTGAAATTATTAATTAAAACTTTTTTTAAATTAATAATTTCTCTTAGTTGAGTTCTACCTGGCTGACACATATTCAGTGCTCGGGGAACACCTGCTTGGCTGACACATATTAAGTGCACACATATAATAAATCATTATAAATAATATATAATATATATGACACATATATAATATATATGACACATATATAATATATATGACACATATATAATATATATGACACATATATAATATATATGACACATATATAATATATATGACACATATATAATATATGACACATATATAATATATATGACACATATATAATATATATGACACATATAATATATATGACATATAATAAATCATTAAATCATATTTTTATCAAAATACTGCATGAGTATTTATTGCCTATTTCTACTTAATAATATTAATAAAGAAACACGAACATTTCCACTTTACCTCAGACTTACTGATTATAGACCCTATAACCCCTAAGCTGTATATAACCTCACTAGTTATACACACTGTGTATCAAGCTGGCAGAAACGCTTGAATTCTCTCGCTGTATCTCAGCTTAAATTCAAAATTTATTTCATTTTATCCTCCTACACGGCTATGGTGCGTTGGGGATATACATTCTTCCGGAGCCATGTGACGGGGTGTATATTGTATACAGTATATTGTATATTGTATACAATGTAGTAGATTATATAAGCATTAATATCTCTCCTTTTACTCCTGCCGTTTATATGATTCGGATATAGTGAGTATATCTTCCAACACTGTTGTCATGATGGGGTGTACAGCTTCCGCCACTGTTGCCATGATGGTGTGTACAGCTTCCACCACTGTTGCCATGATGGGGTGTACAGCTTCCACCACTGTTGCCATGATGGGGTGTACAGCTTCCACCACTGTTGCCATGATGGGGTGTACAGCTTCCACCACTGTTGCCATGATGGGGTGTACAGCTTCCAACACTGTTGCCATGATGGGGTGTACAGCTTCCACCACTGTTGCCATGATGGGGTGTACAGCTTCCAACACTGTTGCCATGATGGTGTGTACAGCTTCCACCACTGTTGCCATGATGGTGTGTACAGCTTCCAACACTGTTGCCATGATGGTGTGTACAGCTTCCACCACTGTTGCCATGATGGTGTGTACAGCTTCCGCCACTGTTGCCATGATGGGGAGTACAGCTTCCAACACTGTTGCCATGGTGGTGTGGACAGCTTCCACCACTGTTGCCATGATGGTGTGTACAGCTTCCGCCACTGTTGCCATGATGGGGTGTACAGCTTCCAACACTGTTGCCATGATGGTGTGTACAGCTTCCACCACTGTTGCCATGATGGTGTGTACAGCTTCCAACACTGTTGCCATGATGGTGTGTACAGCTTCCGCCACTGTTGCCATGATGGGGTTACAGCTTCCACCACTGTTGCCATGATGGTGTGTACAGCTTCCACCACTGTTGCCATGATGGGGTGTACAGCTTCCGCCACTGTTGCCATGATGGGGTGTACAGCTTCCACCACTGTTGCCATGATGGGGTGTACAGCTTCCACCACTGTTGCCATGATGGGGTGTACAGCTTCCACCACTGTTGCCATGATGGGGTGTTACAGCTTCCGCCACTGTTGCCATGATGGGGAGTACAGCTTCCAACACTGTTGCCATGGTGGTGTGTACAGCTTCCACCACTGTTGCCATGATGGTGTGTACAGCTTCCGCCACTGTTGCCATGATGGGGTGTACAGCTTCCAACACTGTTGCCATGATGGTTTGTACAGCTTCCACCACTGTTGCCATGATGGTGTGTACAGCTTCCAACACTGTTGCCATGATGGTGTGTACAGCTTCCGCCACTGTTGCCATGATGGGGTGTACAGCTTCCACCACTGTTGCCATGATGGTGTGTACAGCTTCCACCACTGTTGCCATGATGGGGTGTACAGCTTCCGCCACTGTTGCCATGATGGGGTGTACAGCTTCCACCACTGTTGCCATGATGGGGTGTACAGCTTCCACCACTGTTGCCATGATGGGGTGTACAGCTTCCACCACTGTTGCCATGATGGGGTGTACAGCTTCCGCCACTGTTGCCATGATGGGGTGTACAGCTTCCAACACTGTTGCCATGATGGGGTGTACAGCTTCCGCCACTGTTGCCATGATGGGGTGTACAGCTTCCACCACTGTTGCCATGATGGGGTGTACAGCTTCCACCACTGTTGCCATGATGGGGTGTACAGCTTCCACCACTGTTGCCATGATGGGGTGTACAGCTTTCACCACTGTTGCCATGATGGGGTGTACAGCTTCCACCACTGTTGCCATGATGGGGTGTACAGCTTCCACCACTGTTGCCATGGTGGTGTGTACAGCTTCCACCACTGTTGCCATGATGGGGTGTACAGCTTCCACCACTGTTGCCATGATGGTGTGTACAGCTTCCACCACTGTTGCCATGATGGTGTGTACAGCTTCCGCCACTGTTGCCATGATGGGGTGTACAGCTTCCAACACTGTTGCCATGATGGGTGTACAGCTTCCACCACTGTTGCCATGGTGGTGCGTACAGCTTCCACCACTGTTGCCATGATGGGGTGTACAGCTTCCGCCACTGTTGCCATGATGGGGTGTACAGCTTCCAACACTGTTGCCATGATGGGGTGTACAGCTTCCGCCACTGTTGCCATGATGGGGTGTACAGCTTCCACCACTGTTGCCATGGTGGTGCGTACAGCTTCCACCACTGTTGCCATGATGGGGTGTACAGCTTCCGCCACTGTTGCCATGATGGGGTGTACAGCTTCCACCACTGTTGCCATGATGGGGTGTACAGCTTCCGCCACTGTTGCCATGATGGGGTGTACAGCTTCCACCACTGTTGCCATGGTGGTGCGTACAGCTTCCACCACTGTTGCCATGATGGGGTGTACAGCTTCCGCCACTGTTGCCATGATGGGGTGTACAGCTTCCAACACTGTTGCCATGATGGGGTGTACAGCTTCCACCACTGTTGCCATGATGGGGTGTACAGCTTCCACCACTGTTGCCATGATGGGGTGTACAGCTTCCACCACTGTTGCCATGATGCTTCATTCGTAACATTTTGATATGTCAACAAAAGGTTTGATCTGGTTTAACTTCCCAGATCCCTGTTTGGTTCTCTGTTTGTTCACTTCTCCCCTGTTATTCTATCCTCTCTTTGCTGTTTTCCGTTCATGTTCCATCGTCTCTATTCTCTTATGGAACTTATTCACACGTTTTCTTCCTAGGGAGATTTACACCCTTGAGTTCTTCTACTTGCTTCTGTGTTGCAATAGAAGTTTGTCACCTCTGTCAAGTGTTGCTTTTGCAATGGCTTCATTCCTTTTCTCTCTTTCCCTCTTCTGCGTCTCTTCTTCTCTTTTCTTTCTTCCTCTCTGCGTTTTTGCTTTCACAGAGGAGTTATACCTCTTCTTTCATTGTTCATATCTCTTCCTCTCTCTCTCTGTTTCCTTTTTCACATCTTCTTTCATTTTTATCACTGCCTCTCACTAGTTCATTCATGTTTTCTTTAAGTTCCTCTGTGTTTTAGCTGTTTCTGATTTTTTTTCTTTCTTATTCTCATGATTCTTGAATGATTTTAAAAATTTTCATTTGATTGGGTTTATTTTACTGCGGTCAGTGTCTGTGGTCATGGTCTATGGTCAGGGTCTGTGGTTAAGGTCTGTGGTCACTGTCTGTGGTCAAGGTCTGTGGTCAGGGTCTGTGGTCAAGGTCTGTGGTCACTGTCTGTGGTCAAGGTCTGTGGTCATTGTCTGTGGTCAGGGTCTGTGGTCATGGTCTGTGGTCAAGGTCTGTGGTCAGGGTCTGTGGTCAGGGTCTGTGGTCACTGTCTGTGGTCAAGGTCTGTGGTCAGGGTCTGTGGTCAGGGTCTGTGGTCACTGTCTGTGGTCAAGGTCTGTGGTCATTGTCTGTGGTCAGGGTCTGTGGTCATGGTCTGTGGTCACTGTCTGTTGTCACTGTCTGTGGTCAGGGACTGTGGTCAGTGTCTGTGGTCAAGGTCTGTGGTCACTGTCTGTGGTCAAGGACTGTGCCATTGACCAACCACTTAACCTTACTCTGCGCCACTTAAAACACCATAATGTTGCGTTTGCAATGTTCGCATCTCTTATCGGACCTCTTAACTACTCTTAAGTATCGTTGTGGCACAGTCTTACAGAGTTGCTTCACGCAAAAGGTGAGTTATCGCCTCTGTGAGGGCCAACGACGTAGTTACTCGGAGGGGAGCATGGGAAGCCCCTGGTGGGGGTGGTGATTGTCTTGAAGGAGAGTGGTGCCGCAAGGGTGATTGTATTGGAGGAGACAATTGGAGTGCTGGTGGTGGTTGTGGTGGTGGTGGTGGTGGTGGTTGTGGTGGATGTGGTGGTGGTTGTGTCAGAGGAGACAATAGCAGTGACCGTCTGCAAGCCTTGTTGGACATCTTGCAATACAATTTGTAACTATTTTGACATTCAAATTCTTTGTTGCATCTGGCCTTAAAGTTGTGGATGGAGGTGGCTTCCACAACTTGTTCTTTAAGTGGATTCTAATAGTAAGTTGTACGAGAACTTTAATAGTACATGGGACGAGAATTTTATTTTGTCCTACTTTCTCTCAAATTCACAAAGTTGTCATCATCTTTCTTACCAATTCCCTTCAGTATCTTGTATGTTGTAATCATATCCCCCGTTGTTCCTTCTATCCCTTAGGGAGGTGAGATTTAATTCCACGAGCCTATTCTCGAAGCTTAACTCTAGTAGGTCTGGCACCAATCTTGCGACTTCTGTTGAAATTTTGGCTTCATGCTTCTCAAGGTGCGGATTCCATGCCAGTGCTGCATATTCCAGTATTGGTCTAACATATGTTGTGTAGATTGCCTTGAAGGAGTCCTGATTTATGTTTCTAAACGATGCTCTTATAATTGTCAGCGTTTCGTTCCTTGCTGATGTTATCCTGTTTGTGTGTGGCTCCGGTGATATCTTGGAACTATAGCCACTCCCAAATCTTTCCCTCTTTCCGATTCGTGTAGCTGCCTTTCCCTTATGGTGAATACGCCTTTTGGTCTCCTCTCTCTCCCTTTCTCATCTTCATTACCTTACACTTGTTGGGATTGAATTCCAGCACCCATTTGTTTGACCACTCCTGGAGTTTAGCTCGGTCCTCCTGGAACTTCCTGCAGTATTCTTCTGTTGTTACATTCCACATCAGCTTGGTGTCATCTGCCAGCCAACCTCTCCAGCACTCACAACGTTATCTTGAGGTTATCTTGAGATGATTTCGGGGATTTTTAGTGTCCCCGCGGCCCGGTCCTCGATCAGGCCTCCACCCCCAGGAAGCAGCCCGTGACAGCTGACTAACACCCAGGTACCTATTTACTGCTAGGTAACAGGGGCATAGGATGAAAGAAACTTTGCCCATTGTTTCTTCTCGCCAGATCGAACCCAGGACCACAGGATCACAAGTCCAGCGTGCTGTC
>NW_025561786.1:0-127641 GCF_020424385.1 Procambarus clarkii | reverse complement strand
ACCCTGTGTAGCTGCGTGAACCCTGTGTAGCTGCGTGAACCCTGTGTAGCCGCGTGAACCCTGTGTAGCTGCGTGAACCCTGTGTAGCTGCGTGAACCCTGTGTAGCTGCGTGAACCCTGTGTAGCTGCGTGAACCCTGTGTAGCCCCTGTGAACCCTGTGTAGCTGCGTGAACCCTGTGTAGCTGTGTGAACCCTGTGTAGCTGCGTGAACCCTGTGTAGCCGCGTGAACCCTGTGTAGCTGTGTGAACCCTGTGTAGCCGCGTGAACCCTGTGTAGCTGCGTGAACCCTGTGTAGCCGCGTGAACCCTGTGTAGCTGCGTGAACCCTGTGTAGCTGCGTGAACCCTGTGTAGCCGCGTGAACCCTGTGTAGCCGCGTGAACCCTGTGTAGCTGCGTGAACCCTGTGTAGCTGCGTGAACCCTGTGTAGCTGCGTGAACCCTGTGTAGCCGCGTGAACCCTGTGTAGCCGCGTGAACCCTGTGTAGCCGCGTGAACTCTGTGCAGCTACGTGAACCCTGTGTAGCTGCGTGAACCCTGTGTAACTGTGTGAACCCTGTGTAGCTGCGTGAACCCTGTGTAGCTGCGTGAACCCTGTGTAGCTGTGTGAACCCTGTGTAGCTGCGTGAACCTTGTGTAGCTGCGTGAACCTTGTGTAGCTGCGTGAACCCTGTGTAGCTGCGTGAACCCTGTGTAGCCGCGTGAACCCTGTGTAGCTGCGTGAACCCTGTGTAGCTGCGTGAACCCTGTGTAGCTGCGTGAACCCTGCGTAGCCGCGTGAACCCTGTGTAGCTGCGTGAACCCTGTGTAGCCGCGTGAACCCTGTGTAGCCGCGTGAACCCTGTGTAGCTGCGTGAACCCTGTGTAGCAGCGTGAACCCTGTGTAGCTGCGTGAACCCAGTGTAGCGGCGTGAACCCTGTGTAGCTGCGTGAACCCTGTGTAGCCGCGTGAACCCTGTGTAGCTGCGTGAACCCTGTGTAGCTGCGTGAACCCTGTGTAGCTGCGTGTAGCTGTGTGAACCCTGTGTAGCCGCGTGAACCCTGTGTAGCCGCGTGAACCCTGTGTAGCCGCGTGAACCCTGTGTAGCTGCGTGAACCCTGTGTAGCTGCGTGAACCCTGTGTAGCTGCGTGAACCCTGTGTAGCTGTGTGAACCCTGTGTAGCCGCGTGAACCCTGTGTAGCCGCGTGAACCCTGTGTAGCCGCGTGAACCCTGTGTAGCTGCGTGAACCCTGTGTAGCTGCGTGAACCCTGTGTAGCTGCGTGAACCCTGTGTAGCCGCGTGAACCCTGTGTAGCCGCGTGAACCCTGTGTAGCTGCGTGAACCCTGTGTAGCTGCGTGAACCCTGTGTAGCTGCGTGAACCCTGTGTAGCCGCGTGAACCCTGTGTAGCCGCGTGAACCCTGTGTAGCTGCGTGAACCCTGTGTAGCTGTGTGAACCCTGTGTAGCTGCGTGAACCCTGTGTAGCTGCGTGAACCCTGTGTAGCCGCGTGAACCCTGTGTAGCTGCGTGAACCCTGTGTAGCTGCGTGAACCCTGTGTAGCTGCGTGAACCCTGTGTAGCCGCGTGAACCCTGTGTAGCCGCGTGAACCCTGTGTAGCCGCGTGAACCCTGTGTAGCCGCGTGAACCCTGTGTAGCTGCGTGAACCCTGTGTAGCCGCGTGAACCCTGTGTAGCTGCGTGAACCCTGTGTAGCCGCGTGAACCCTGTGTAGCTGCGTGAACCCTGTGTAGCTGCGTGAACCCTGTGTAGCTGCGTGAACCCTGTGTAGCTGCGTGAACCCTGTGTAGCCGCGTGAACCCTGTGTAGCTGCGTGAACCCTGTGTAGCCGCGTGAACCCTGTGTAGCTGTGTGAACCCTGTGTAGCTGCGTGACCCTGTGTAGCTGCGTGAACCCTGTGTAGCTGTGTGAACCCTGTGTAGCTGCGTGAACCCTGTGTAGCCGCGTGAACCCTGTGTAGCCGCGTGAACCCTGTGTAGCCGCGTGAACCCTGTGTAGCCGCGTGAACCCTGTGTAGCTGCGTGAACCCTGTGTAGCCGCGTGAACCCTGTGTAGCTGCGTGAACCCTGTGTAGCCGCGTGAACCCTGTGTAGCCGCGTGAACCCTGTGTAGCTGCGTGAACCCTGTGTAGCTGCGTGAACCCTGTGAACCCTGTGTAGCTGCGTGAACCCTGTGTAGCCGCGTGAACCCTGTGTAGCCGCGTGAACCCTGTGTAGCCGCGTGAACCCTGTGTAGCCGCGTGAACCCTGTGTAGCTGCGTGAACCCTGTGTAGCTGTGTGAACCCTGTGTAGCTGCGTGAACCCTGTGTAGCCGCGTGAACTCTGTGTAGCCGCGTGAACCCTGTGTAGCTGCGTGAACCCTGTGTAGCTGCGTGAACCCTGTGTAGCCGCGTGAACCCTGTGTAGCTGCGTGAACCCTGTGTAGCTGCGTGAACCCTGTGTAGCTGCGTGAACCCTGTGTAGCTGCGTGAACCCTGTGTAGCTGCGTGAACCCTGTGTAGCTGCGTGAACCCTGTGTAGCTGTGTGAACCCTGTGTAGCGCGTGAACCCTGTGTAGCTGCGTGAACCCTGTGTAGCCGCGTGAACCCTGTGTAGCTGCGTGAACCCTGTGTAGCTGCGTGAACCCTGTGTAGCCGCGTGAACCCTGTGTAGCCGCGTGAACCCTGTGTAGCTGCGTGAACCCTGTGTAGAAGCGTGAACCCTGTGTAGCCACGTGAACCCTGTGTAGCTGCGTGAACCCTGTGTAGCTGCGTGAACCCTGTGTAGCCGCGTGAACCCTGTGTAGCCGCGTGAACCCTGTGTAGCTGCGTGAACCCTGTGTAGCCGCGTGAACCCTGTGTAGCCGCGTGAACCCTGTGTAGCCGCGTGAACCCTGTGTAGCCGCGTGAACCCTGTGTAGCCGCGTGAACCCTGTGTAGCTGCGTGAACCCTGTGTAGCTGCGTGAACCCTGTGTAGCCGCGTGAACCCTGTGTAGCTGCGTGAACCCTGTGTAGCCGCGTGAACCCTGTGTAGCTGCGTGAACCCTGTGTAGCTGCGTGAACCCTGTGTAGCCCCTGCGTGAACCCTGTGTAGCTGCGTGAACCCTGTGTAGCCGCGTGAACCCTGTGTAGCTGCGTGAACCCTGTGTAGCTGCGTGAACCCTGTGTAGCCGCGTGAACCCTGTGTAGCTGCGTGAACCCTGTGTAGCTGCGTGAACCCTGTGTAGCCGCGTGAACCCTGTGTAGCTGTGTGAACCCTGTGTAGCCGCGTGAACCCTGTGTAGCCGCGTGAACCCTGTGTAGCCGCGTGAACCCTGTGTAGCCGCGTGAACCCTGTGTAGCCGCGTGAACCCTGTGTAGCTGCGTGAACCCTGTGTAGCCGCGTGAACCCTGTGTAGCTGCGTGAACCCTGTGTAGCCGCGTGAACCCTGTGTAGCTGCGTGAACCCTGTGTAGCTGCGTGAACCCTGCGTGAACCCTGTGTAGCTGCGTGAACCCTGTGTAGCCGCGTGAACCCTGTGTAGCTGCGTGAACCCTGTGTAGCTGCGTGAACCCTGTGTAGCCGCGTGAACCCTGTGTAGCTGCGTGAACCCTGTGTAGCTGCGTGAACCCTGTGTAGCTGCGTGAACCCTGTGTAGAACCCTGTGTAGCGCGTGAACCCTGTGTAGCTGCGTGAACCCTGTGTAGCCGCGTGAACCCTGTGTAGCCGCGTGAACCCTGTGTAGCCGCGTGAACCCTGTGTAGCTGCGTGAACCCTGTGTAGCCGCGTGAACCCTGTGTAGCTGTGTGAACCCTGTGTAGCTGCGTGAACCCTGTGTAGCCGCGTGAACCCTGTGTAGCTGCGTGAACCCTGTGTAGCTGTGTGAACCCTGTGTAGCTGCGTGAACCCTGTGTAGCCGCGTGAACCCTGTGTAGCGTGAACCCTGTGTAGCTGCGTGAACCCTGTGTAGCTGCGTGAACCCTGTGTAGCCGCGTGAACCCTGTGTAGCCACGTGAACCCTGTGTAGCAGCGTGAACCCTGTGTAGCCGCGTGAACCCTGTGTAGCCGCGTGAACCCTGTGTAGCCGCGTGAACCCTGTGTAGCCGCGTGAACCCTGTGTAGCCGCGTGAACCCTGTGTAGCCGCGTGAACCCTGTGTAGCCGCGTGAACCCTGTGTAGCCGCGTGAACCCTGTGTAGCCGCGTGAACCCTGTGTAGCCGCGTGAACCCTGTGTAGCCGCGTGAACCCTGTGTAGCCGTGAACCCTGCGTGAACCCTGTGTAGCCGCGTGAACCCTGTGTAGCCGCGTGAACCCTGTGTAGCCGCGTGAACCCTGTGTAGCCGCGTGAACCCTGTGTAGCCGCGTGAACCCTGTGTAGCTGCGTGAACCCTGTGTAGCCGCGTGAACCCTGTGTAGCCGCGTGAACCCTGTGTAGCCGCGTGAACCCTGTGTAGCCGCGTGAACCCTGTGTAGCCGCGTGAACCCTGTGTAGCCGCGTGAACCCTGTGTAGCCGCGTGAACCCTGTGTAGCTGTGTGAACCCTGTGTAGCTGTGTGAACCCTGTGTAGCTGCGTGAACCCTGTGTAGCTGCGTGAACCCTGTGTAGCTGCGTGAACCCTGTGTAGCTGCGTGAACCCTGTGTAGCTGCGTGAACCCTGTGTAGCTGCGTGAACCCTGTGTAGCTGTGTGAACCCTGTGTAGCCGCGTGAACCCTGTGTAGCTGCGTGAACCCTGTGTAGCCGCGTGAACCCTGTGTAGCCGCGTGAACCCTGTGTAGCCGCGTGAACCCTGTGTAGCTGCGTGAACCCTGTGTAGCTGCGTGAACCCTGTGTAGCTGCGTGAACCCTGTGTAGCCGCGTGAACCCTGTGTAGCCGCGTGAACCCTGTGTAGCCGCGTGAACCCTGTGTAGCTGCGTGAACCCTGTGTAGCTGCGTGAACCCTGTGTAGCTGCGTGAACCCTGTGTAGCTGCGTGAACCCTGTGTAGCCGCGTGAACCCTGTGTAGCTGCGTGAACCCTGTGTAGCTGCGTGAACCCTGTGTAGCTGCGTGAACCCTGTGTAGCCGCGTGAACCCTGTGTAGCCGCGTGAACCCTGTGTAGCCGCGTGAACCCTGTGTAGCCGCGTGAACCCTGTGTAGCCGCGTGAACCCTGTGTAGCTGCGTGAACCCTGTGTAGCTGTGAACCCTGTGTAGCTGCGTGAACCCTGTGTAGCCGCGTGAACCCTGTGTAGCCGCGTGAACCCTGTGTAGCTGCGTGAACCCTGTGTAGCTGTGTAGCGTGAACCCTGTGTAGCTGCGTGAACCCTGTGTAGCCGCGTGAACCCTGTGTAGCCGCGTGAACCCTGTGTAGCTGCCCTGTGTAGCCGCGTGAACCCTGTGTAGCTGCCCTGTGAACCCTGTGTAGCCGCGTGAACCCTGTGTAGCCGCGTGAACCCTGTGTAGCCACGTGAACCCTCTGTAGCTGCGTGAACCATGTGTAGCCGCGTGAACCCAGTGTAGCTGTGTGAACCCTACGTAGCCGGGTTAACCCTGTGTAGCTGTGTGAACCCTGTGTAGCTGCGTGAACCCTGTGTAGCTGTGTGAACCCTGTGTAGCTGTGTGAACCCTGTGTAGCCGCGTGAACCCTGTGTAGCCGCGTGAACGCTGTGTAGCCGCGTGAACCATGTGTAGCCACGTGAACCCTGTGAACCCTGTGTAGCCGCGTGAACCCTGTGTAGCTGCGTGAACCCTGTGTAGCTGCGTGAACCCTGTGTAGCCGCGTGAACCCTGTGTAGCTGCGTGAACCCTGTGTAGCTGCGTGAACCCTGTGTAGCTGTGTGAACCCTGTGTAGCCGCGTGAACCCTGTGTAGCCGCGTGAACCCTGTGTAGCTGTGTGAACCCTGTGTAGCCGCGTGAACCCTGTGTAGCTGCGTGAACCCTGTGTAGCTGCGTGAACCCTGTGTAGCTGTGTGAACCCTGTGTAGCCGCGTGAACCCTGTGTAGCCGCGTGAACCCTGTGTAGCTGCGTGAACCCTGTGTAGCTGTGTGAACCCTGTGTAGCCGCGTGAACCCTGTGTAGCCGCGTGAACCCTGTGTAGCTGCGTGAACCCTGTGTAGCTGCGTGAACCCTGTGTAGCCGCGTGAACCCTGTGTAGCTGTGTGAACCCTGTGTAGCTGCGTGAACCCTGTGTAGCTGCGTGAACCCTGTGTAGCTGCGTGAACCCTGTGTAGCTGCGTGAACCCTGTGTAGCCGCGTGAACCCTGTGTAGCTGTGTGAACCCTGTGTAGCTGTGTGAACCCTGTGTAGCCACGTGAACCCTGTGTAGCCACGTGAACCCTCTGTAGCTGCGTGAACCATGTGTAGCCGCGTGAACCCAGTGTAGCTGCGTGTAGCTGCGTGAACCCTGTGTAGCCACGTGAACCCTGTGTAGCTGTGTGAACCCTGTGTAGCTGCGTGAACCCTGTGTAGCAGCGTGAACCCTGTGTAGCCGCGTGAACCCTGTGTAGCCGCGTGAACCCTGTGTAGCTGCGTGAACCCTGTGTAGCTGTGTGAACCCTGTGTAGCCGCGTGAACCCTGTGTAGCTGCGTGAACCCTGTGTAGCCGCGTGAACCCTGTGTAGCTGTGTGAACCCTGTGTAGCTGCGTGAACCCTGTGTAGCCGCGTGAACCCTGTGTAGCCGCGTGAACCCTGTGTAGCCGCGTGAACCCTGTGTAGCCGCGTGAACCCTGTGTAGCTGCGTGAACCCTGTGTAGCCGCGTGAACCCTGTGTAGCTGCGTGAACCCTGTGTAGCTACGTGAACCCTGTGTAGCCGCGTGAACCCTGTGTAGCCGCGTGAACCCTGTGTAGCTGCGTGAACCCTGTGTAGCCGCGTGAACCCTGTGTAGCTGCGTGAACCCTGTGTAGCCGCGTGAACCCTGTGTAGCTGTGTGAACCCTGTGTAGCCGCGTGAACCCTGTGTAGCCGCGTGAACCCTGTGTAGCCGCGTGAACCCTGTGTAGCTGTGTGAACCCTGTGTAGCTGTGTGAACCCTGTGTAGCCGTGTGAACCCTGTGTAGCCGCGTGAACCCTGTGTAGCGCGTGAACCCTGTGTAGCTGCGTGAACCCTGTGTAGCCAAGTGAACCCTGTGTAGCTGCGTGAACCCTGTGTAGCTGTGTGAACCCTGTGTAGCTGCGTGAACCCTGTGTAGCCGCGTGAACCCTGTGTAGCCTCGTGAACCCTGTGTAGCCGCGTGCCTGTGTAGCTGCGTGAACCCTGTGTAGCTGCGTGAACCCTGTGTAGTGTAGCCACGTGAACCCTGTGTAGCTGCGTGAACCTTGTGTAGCCGCGTGAACCCTGTGTAGCTGCGTGAACCCTGTGTAGCTGCGTGAACCCTGTGTAGCCACGTGAACCCTGTGTAGCTGCGTGAACCCTGTGTAGCTGTGTGAACCCTGTGTAGCTGTGTGAACCCTGTGTAGCTGTGTGAACCCTGTGTAGCCGCGTGAACCCTGTGTAGCCGCGTGAACCCTGTGTAGCCGCGTGAACCCTGTGTAGCTGTGTGAACCCTGTGTAGCTGTGTGAACCCTGTGTAGCCACGTGAACCCTGTGTAGCAGCGTGAACCCTGTGTAGCCGCGTGAACCCTGTGTAGCTGTGTGAACCCTGTGTAGCTGTGTGAACCCTGTGTAGCTGTGTGAACCCTGTGTAGCTGTGTGAACCCTGTGTAGCCACGTGAACCCTGTGTAGCTGTGTGAACCCTGTGTAGCCACGTGAACCCTCTGTAGCTGCGTGAACCCTGTGTAGCCGCGTGAACCCTGTGTAGCTGTGTGAACCCTGTGTAGCCGCGTTAACCCTGTGTAGCTGTGTGAACCCTGTGTAGCTGTGTGAACCCTGTGTAGCTGCGTGAACCCTGTGTAGCTGTGTGAACCCTGTGTAGCCGCGTGAACCCTGTGTAGCCGCGTGAACCCTGTGTAGCCGCGTGAACCCTGTGTAGCCGCGTGAACCCTGTGTAGCTGCGTGAACCCTGTGTAGCCGCGTGAACCCTGTGTAGCTGTGTGAACCCTGTGTAGCCGCGTGAACCCTGTGTAGCCGCGTGAACCCTGTGTAGCTGTGTGAACCCTGTGTAGCTGTGTGAACCCTGTGTAGCTGTGTGAACCCTGTGTAGCCGCGTGAACCCTGTGTAGCTGTGTGAACCCTGTGTAGCTGTGTGAACCCTGTGTAGCCGCGTGAACCCTGTGTAGCTGTGTGAACCCTGTGTAGCCGCGTGAACCCTGTGTAGCCGCGTGAACCCTGTGTAGCTGTGTGAACCCTGTGTAGCTGTGTGAACCCTGTGTAGCCGCGTGAACCCTGTGTAGCCGCGTGAACCCTGTGTAGCTGCGTGAACCCTGTGTAGCTGCGTGAACCCTGTGTAGCCGCGTGAACCCTGTGTAGCTGTGTGAACCCTGTGTAGCTGTGTGAACCCTGTGTAGCTGCGTGAACCCTGTGTAGCTGCGTGAACCCTGTGTAGCTGTGTGAACCCTGTGTAGCTGCGTGAACCCTGTGTAGCTGCGTGAACCCTGTGTAGCCACGTGAACCCTGTGTAGCTGCGTGAACCCTGTGTAGAAGCGTGAACCCTGTGTAGCCACGTGAACCCTGTGTAGCTGCGTGAA
Source organism: Procambarus clarkii (assembly GCF_020424385.1). Taxonomy (NCBI): domain Eukaryota; kingdom Metazoa; phylum Arthropoda; class Malacostraca; order Decapoda; family Cambaridae; genus Procambarus; species Procambarus clarkii. Next base: position 119,078 of record NW_025561786.1, on the reverse strand, counting down.
CCTTGTGTAGCTGCGTGAACCCTGTGTAGCTACGTGAACCCTGTGTAGCCGCGTGAACCCTGTGTAGCTGCGTGAACTCTGTGTAGAAGCGTGAACCCTGTGTAGCCACGTGAACCCTGTGTAGCTGCGTGAACCCTGTGTAGCCGCGTGAACCCTGTGTAGCCGCGTGAACCCTGTGTAGCCGAGTGAACCCTGTGTAGCCGCGTGAACCCTGTGTAGCCGCGTGAACCCTGTGTAGCCGCGTGAACCCTGTGTAGCTGCGTGAACCCTGTGTAGCCGCGTGAACCCTGTGTAGCTGCGTGAACCCTGTGTAGCCGCGTGAACCCTGTGTAGCTGCGTGAACCCTGTGTAGCCGCGTGAACCCTGTGTAGCCGCGTGAACCCTGTGTAGCTGCGTGAACCCTGTGTAGCCGCGTGAACCCTGTGTAGCTGCGTGAACCCTGTGTAGCTGTGTGAACCCTGTGTAGCTGCGTGAACCCTGTGTAGCCGCGTGAACCCTGTGTAGCTGTGTGAACCTGTGTAGCTGTGTAGCCGCGTGAACCCTGTGTAGCTGTGTCAACCCTGTGTAGCTGTGTGAACCCTGTGTAGCCGGTGAACCCTGTGTAGCTGTGTGAACCCTGTGTAGCCGCGTGAACCCTGTGTAGCTTCGTGAACCCTGTGTAGCCGCGTGAACCCTGTGTAGCTGCGTGAACCCTGTGTAGCTGTGTGAACCCTGTGTAGCTGTGTGAACCCTGTGTAGCCGCGTGAACCCTGTGTAGCTGCGTGAACACTGTGTAGCTGTGTGAACCCTGTGTAGCTGTGTGAACCCTGTGTAGCCGCGTGAACCCTGTGTAGCTTCGTGAACCCTGTGTAGCCGCGTGAACCCTGTGTAGCTGCGTGAACCCTGTGTAGCTGTGTGAACCCTGTGTAGCTGTGTGAACCCTGTGTAGTTGTGTGAACCCTGTGTAGCCGCGTGAACCCTGTGTAGCTGTGTGAACCCTGTGTAGCCGCGTGAACCCTGTGTAGCTGTGTGAACCCTGTATAGCCGCGTGAACCTTGTGTAGCAGCGTGAACTCTGTGTAGCTGCGTGAACGCTGTGTAGCCACGTGAACCCTGTGTAGCTGCGTGAACCCTGTGTAGCTGTGTGAACCCTGTGTAGCTGCGTGAACCCTGTGTAGCCGCGTGAACCCTGTGTAGCCGCGTGAACCCTGTGTAGCTGTGTGAACCCTGTGTAGCCGCGTGAACCTTGTGTAGCCACGTGAACCCTGTGTAGCTGCGTGAACCTTGTGTAGCCGCGTGAACCCTGTGTAGCTGCGTGAACCCTGTGTAGCTGCGTGAACGCTGTGTAGCCACGTGAACCCTGTGTAGCTGCGTGAACCCTGTGTAGCTGTGTGAACCCTGTGTAGCTGTGTGAACCCTGTGTAGCTGCGTGAACCCTGTCTAGCCGCGTGAACCTTGTGTAGCCGCGTGAACCCTGTGTAGCCGCGTGAACCCTGTGTAGCTGTGTAAACCCTGTGTAGCCGCGTGAACCCTGTGTAGCCGCGTGAACCCTGTGTAGCCGCGTGTACCCTGTGTATCCGCGTGAACCCTGTGTAGCTGCGTGAACGCTGTGTAACTGCGTGAACCCTGTGTAGCCGCGTGAACCCTGTGTAGCCGCGTGAACCCTGTGTAGCCGCGTGAACCCTGTGTAGCCGCGTGAACTCTGTGCAGTTGCGTGAACCCTGTGCAGCCGTGTGAACCCTGTGTAGCTGTGTGAACCTTGTGTAGCCGCGTGAACCCTGTGTAGCCGCGTGAACGCTGTGTAGCTGTGTGAACCCTGTGTAACTGTGTGAACCCTGTGTAGCTGTGTGAACCCTGTGTAGCCGCGTGAACCCTGTGTAGCTGTGTGAACCCTGTGTAGCCGCGTGAACCCTGTGTAGCCGCGTGAACCCTGTGTAGCTGTGTGAACCCTGTGTTGCTGTGTGAACACTGTGTAGCCGCGTGAACCCTGTGTAGCCGCGTGAACCCTGTGTAGCTGTGGGAACCCTGTGTTGCTGTGTGAACACTGTGTAGCCGCGTGAACCCTGTGTAGCCGCGTGAACCCTGTGTAACTGCGTGAACACTGTGTAGCTGCGTGAACCCTGTGTAGCCGCGTGAACCCTGTGTAGCTGTGTGAACCCTGTGTAGCTGTGTGAACCCTGTGTAGCTGCGTGAACCCTGTGTAGCTGCGTGAACCGTGTGTAGCTGCGTGAACCCTGTGTAGCCACGTGAACCCTGTGTAGCCACGTGAACCCTGTGTAGCTGCGTGAACCTTGTGTAGCCGCGTGAACCCTGTGTAGCTGCGTGAACCCTGTGTAGCTGCGTGAACGCTGTGTAGCCACGTGAACCCTGTGTAGCTGCGTGAACCCTGTGTAGCTGTGTGAATCCTGTGTAGCTGTGTGAACCCTGTGTAGCTGTGTGAACCCTGTGTAGCCGCGTGAACCCTGTGTAGCCGCGAGAACCCTGTGTAGCCGCGTGAACCCTGTGTAGCTGTATGAACCCTGTGTAGCTGTGTGAACCCTGTGTAGCCACGTGAACCCTTTGTAGCAGCGTGAACCCTGTGTAGCCGGGTGAACCCTGTGTAACTGTGTGAACCCTGTGTAGCTGTGTGAACCCTGTGTAGCTGTGTGAACCCTGTGTAGCTGTGTGAACCCTGTGTAGCCACGTGAACCATGTGTAGCTGTGTGAACCCTGTGTAGCCACGTGAACCCTCTGTAGCTGCGTGAACCCTGTGTAGCCGCGTGAACCCTGTGTAGCTGTGTAAACCCTAAGTTGCCGCGTTAACCCTGTGTAGCTGTGTGAACCCTGTGTAGCCGCGTGAACCCTGTGTAGCTGTGTGAACCCTGTGTAGCTGTGTGAACCCTGTGTAGCTGTGTGAACCCTGTGTAGCTGCGAGAACCCTGTGTAGCTGTGTGAACCCTGTGTAGCCGCGTGAACCCTGTGTAGCCGCGTGAACCCTGTGTAGCCGCGTGAACCCTGTGTAGCCGCGTGAACTCTGTGCAGCTGCGTGAACCCTGTGCAGCCGCGTGAACCCTGTGTAGCTGTGTGAACCTGTGTAGCCGCGTGAACCCTGTGTAGCCGCGTGAACGCTGTGTAGCTGTGTGAACCCTGTGTAACTGTGTGAACCCTGTGTAGCTGTGTGAACCCTGTGTAGCCGCGTGAACCCTGTGTAGCTGTGTGAACCCTGTGTAGCTGTGTGAACCCTGTGTAGCCGCGTGAACCCTGTGTAGCTGTGTGAACCCTGTGTAGCTGCGTGAACCCTGTGTAGCCGCGTGAACCCTGAGTAGCTGTGTGAACCCTGTGTAGCTGTGTGAACCCTGTGTAGCCGCGTGAACCCTGTGTAGCTGCGTGAACCCTGTGTAACTGCGTGAACACTGTGTAGCTGCGTGAACCCTGTGTAGCCGCGTGAACCTTGTGTAGCTGTGTGAACCCTGTGTAGCTGTGTGAACCCTGTGTAGCTGCGTGAACCCTGTGTAGCTGCGTGAACCCTGTGTAGCTCTGTGAACCCTGTGTAGCTGCGTGAACCTTGTGTAGCTGCGTGAACCCTGTGTAGAAGCGTGAACCCTGTGTAGCCACGTGAACCCTGTGTAGCTGCGTGAACCCTGTGTAGCTGTGTGAACCCTGTGTAGCCGCGTGAACCCTGTGTAGCTGCGTGAACCCTGTGTAGCCGCGTGAATCCTGTGTAGCTGTGTGAACCCTGTGTAGCTGCGTGAACCCTGTGTAGCTGTGTGAACCCTGTGTAGCCGCGTGAACCCTGTGTAGCCGCGTGAACCCTGTGTAGCCGCGTGAACCCTGTGTAGCCGCGTGAACCCTGTGTAGCCGCGTGAACCCTGTGTATCTGCGTGAACCCTGTGTAGAAGCGTGAACCCTGTGTAGCCACGTGAACCCTGTGTAGCTGCGTGAACCCTGTGTAGCTGTGTGAACCCTGTGTAGCCGCGTGAACCCTGTGTAGCTGCGTGAACCCTGTGTAGCCGCGTGAATCCTGTGTAGCTGTGTGAACCCTGTGTAGCTGCGTGAACCCTGTGTAGCTGTGTGAACCCTGTGTAGCCGCGTGAACCCTGTGTAGCCGCGTGAACCCTGTGTAGCTGCGTGAACCCTGTGTAGCCGCGTGAACCCTGTGTAGCCGCGTGAACCCTGTGTATCTGCGTGAACCCTGTGTAGCTACGTGAACCCTGTATAGCCGCGTGAACCCTGTGTAGCCGCGTGAACCCTGTGTAGCCGCGTGAACCCTGTGTAGCCGCGTGAACTCTGTGCAGCTACGTGAACCCTGTGTTGCCGGGTGAACCCTGTGTAGCTGTGTGAACCCTGTGTAGCCGCGTGAACCCTGTGTAGCCGCGTGAACCCTGTGTAGCCGGGTGAACCCTGTGTAGCTGTGTGAACCCTGTGTAGCTGTGTGAACCCTGTGTAGCTGTGTGAACCCTGTGTTGCCCCGTGAACCTTGTGTAGCAGCGTGAACTCTGTGCAGCTGCGTGAACGCTGTGTAGCCAAGTAAACCCTGTGTAGCTGCGTGAACCCTGTGTAGCTGTGTGAACCCTGTGTAGCTGCGTGAACCCTGTGTAGCCGCGTGAACCCTGTGTAGCCTCGTGAACCCTGTGTAGCTGTGTGAACCCTGTGTAGCTGCGTGAACCTTGTGTAGCCACGTGAACCCTGTGTAGCTGCGTGAACCTTGTGTAGCCGCGTGATCCCTGTGTATCTGCGTGAACCCTGTGTAGCTACGTGAACCCTGTATAGCCGCGTGAACCCTGTGTAGCCACGTGAACCCTGTGTAGCTGCGTGAACCCTGTGTAGCTGTGTGAATCCTGTGTAGCTGTGTGAACCCTGTGTAGCTGTGTGAACCCTGTGTAGCCGCGTGAACCCTGTGTAGCCGCGAGAACCCTGTGTAGCCGCGTGAACCCTGTGTAGCTGTATGAACCCTGTGTAGCTGTGTGAACCCTGTGTAGCCACGTTAACCCTTTGTAGCAGCGTGAACCCTGTGTAGCCGGGTGAACCCTGTGTAACTGTGTGAACCCTGTGTAGCTGTGTGAACCCTGTGTAGCTGTGTGAACCCTGTGTAGCTGTGTGAACCCTGTGTAGCCACGTGAACCATGTGTAGCTGTGTGAACCCTGTGTAGCCACGTGAACCCTCTGTAGCTGCGTGAACCCTGTGTAGCCGCGTGAACCCTGTGTAGCTGTGTAAACCCTAAGTTGCCGCGTTAACCCTGTGTAGCTGTGTGAACCCTGTGTAGCCGCGTGAACCCTGTGTAGCTGTGTGAACCCTGTGTAGCTGTGTGAACCCTGTGTAGCTGTGTGAACCCTGTGTAGCTGCGAGAACCCTGTGTAGCTGTGTGAACCCTGTGTAGCCGCGTGAACCCTGTGTAGCTGTGTGAACCCTGTGTAGCCGCGTGAACCCTGTGTAGCTGCGTGAACCCTGTGTATCCGCGTGAACCCTGTGTAGCTGCGTGAACCCTGTGTAGCCGCGTGAACCCTGTGTAGCCGCGTGAACCCTGTGTAGCTGCGTGAACCCTGTGTATCCGCGTGAACCCTGTGTAGCTGCGTGAACCCTGTGTAGCTGTGTGAACCCTGTGTAGCTGCGTGAACCCTGTGTAGCCGCGTGAACCCTGTGTAGTTGTGTGAACCCTGTGTAGCCGCGTGAACCCTGTGTAGCTGTGTCAACCCTGTGTAGCTGTGTGAACCCTGTGTAGCCGGTGAACCCTGTGTAGCTGTGTGAACCCTGTGTAGCCGCGTGAACCCTGTGTAGCTTCGTGAACCCTGTGTAGCCGCGTGAACCCTGTGTAGCTGCGTGAACCCTGTGTAGCTGCGTGAACCCTGTGTAGCTGTGTGAACCCTGTGTAGCTGTGTGAACCCTGTGTAGTTGTGTGAACCCTGTGTAGCCACGTGAACCCTGTGTAGTTGTGTGAACCCTGTGTAGCCGCGTGAACACTGTGTAGCTGTGTGAACCCTGTGTAGCAGTAGTAGGGTGTACAGTCCACAGACGATTTTTTTTTTCTGGGAGAAAAATTCCCTGTGCGGGCCAGGGTTTTCAGGTAAATTTAGAAAATGTTCTGTGCGGGCCAGGGTTTTCAGGTAAATTTAGAAAATGTTCTGTGCGGGCCAGGGTTTTCAGGTAAATTTAGAAAATGTTCTGTGCGGGCCAGGGTTTTCAGGTAAATTTAGAAAATGTTCTGTGCGGACCAGGGTTTTCAGGTAAATTTAGAAAATGTTCTGTGCGGGCCAGGGTTTTCAGATAAATTTAGAAAATGTTCTGTGCGGGCCAGGGTTTTTTCAGGTGAATTTAGAAATTCATGTTTGTGAGCCAGGGTTTTTCAGGCGAATTTGGACAGTCACAGATTTTAGAAGTAAGGATTTCTTATGAGAAAAATAATTTCCGAGACTTAGAAGTTTGTTAAGGGCTTATGGAACAAATTCAAGTAACGTATATAGCTCTTTAGGGTTTCCATGAGAACTCTACGGACATATTTTACATGTTTTCAACTTACAAAATCGTCTATGTAAGCCTTAGTTATTCATATAAATTTAGAAAATCACCTGTGTAAGTCATTGTTTTCAGGGTTTCGTACATCACACCCCCCTCCCTCCCCCCTTACCTGATAATCTCTCGCGTCACCTTTATTTACTTTACGCCCAGCCATCCAGTCGGCTCTTATCATATCTTATCTTCTCCATAATATCTTGACCGTCCCTCCTCTCTCTCTCTCTCCTTTCATTCAGTTCAACTATTTTTCAACATCGTATGTTTTCTCCTTTTCATTAAGCAAGTCAGTTTTTACACAAATAAGTCGCGTTAGTAAGCATGTTCTAGCTCACGTTCCCCCACCTTAGTCCCCTGTCGTATAATGAATACTATCATTCCAATCCCTCTAAAATTTAAAAATAATCATATTTCAAATGTAGTTCAATACAGTAATTTAGTTACCAAGCTCCAGCGCTTGTCCTCCGCCTTAGCTCTCTCTCGTATCTTCGTTAGTATCAGTCCAATTTCCCTGAAATTTTTACCCTCTGTATTTCAGGCACCGTAAATAAGATCAAAACAGTTACCAAGCTCCAGCGCTTGTCCCCCACCTTATTTCGTTTATACAAGATCGTTAGTAACAGTCCAATTTCACATAAATTTTTACCCTCTGTATTTCAGACTCCGTAAATAAAATCAAGTCAGTTATCGAGCTCCAGCTCTCGTCCCCGCCTTAGTTCTCCTTCGTATCTTTGTAAATAACCCATCAATTTCCCTAAAATTAAAAGCAGACATACTTCAAAGTTAGTAAATAAGATCAAGTCAGTTACTGAGCTCCAGCTCTCGTCCCCGCCTTAGTTCTCCTTCGTATCTTTGTAAATAACCCATCAATTTCCCTAAAATTAAAAGCAGACATACTTCAAAGTTAGTAAATAAGATCAAGTCAGTTACTGAGCTCCAGCTCTTGTCCCCCCGCCCTCTTCCACCCTCAAGTCTTTAACCCATCAATTTCCCTGAAATTTTTACCCTCTGTATTTCAGACATAGTAAATATGATGAAAACAATTATAAAACTCTAGCTCTTGTCCTCTGTCCAAGCTCACTTTGTAAATTCATTACTCTCAGTCCAAATCCCCCTGAGATTTAAACACCCAACTACATTTTCAGACATAGTAAATAAAAACCAGTTCAGTTATCAAGTTTCAACTCTTGTGCCCCAGCTTAGTTCATTTGTGCAAGTTCTTTATTTTCCAACTAAATCACCCTGAGATTTAAGATCACCTTATTTTCTAACGTAGTAAAATTAATCAGGGCATTAACCAAGCTCCATTCCCTCAGCCTTAGATCATCAGACATAAATATTTTCGATCAAGTCCGTCTCCAGCTTAACTCTTACCCTTTCCCTCCCTTACCTTCTCATCCCCAACTTATCCAAACCTTCAATAATCGTACTGTATTTGCATATTTTCTCTATATTCACTGTGTTCTTCGTATTCTCATCCGTGTGCACTCCATTTTCTTCAAATGTTCACAGTCCCATTCAGTTCATATTTTCACAAGTATCTCCATTTTTTATGTAATCTTTCTCTTAGTCTCATTATGTTCTCTACAAATTCTAGTCATATTTTCTATGTTTTCATATTCATCACATGTTCTCTTTACAACTTTTATACTCAATACTCATGCTAACTTCCATATTTTGTGTTCTTTGTCAATATTCATGTTCCTCTACAAGTTCATGTTCCTCACAAGATCACTTCGTTTTTTCACCTTCACTTACATGTTTTCTACATTCTTTGTCATATTCTCCATGTTCTTCACAAGTCCATTGTTCATTCTTTGTAATCCCTATTCTCCTTATCATGTTTTCATGTTCTCTGTAAGTTCATATTCCCAGCATGTTCACTGTATTCATCAACTTTTCTTACATGTGTTCTTTGCCATGTTCCCCATATGTTCTCTGGGTTTTCCCCTTACATGTTATTTAACGTTCCTTAACTAAAAAAATCTTTCGCCAATCAACTAAAACATAGTCACTTTCGTCATTTCTCAACTAAACCTATTATCCAGTCAACTAAAAATAGTCAGAAATAGCCTCGTTCAACACTGTTCTTAACTAAAACAACCTTTCTCTTAGCTAAAAATTGTCAAAGGAAACTTTTTCAGCACTTTCTTAACAGGCGCTATGTTTCATCAAGAAAAATTGTCAAAGGAAACTTTCCAAAACTGTTCATAACTAGCTTTTATCCATCGTCAATCAACTAAAAATAATAACTTTCATCATTTCTTAACTAAACATATTCCCCATTCATCAGAAAATAACCGTGTTCATCATGTTTCATTGTCATTTCTTAACTAAAATTATCTGCCAATCATCAGAAAAAGTCATGTTCATCATGTTTAAGCTTTTGCTCAACTAAAAGTATTCATCGGTCAACTAAAAATAGTTACTTCATCATGTTTCCTTGTCATTTCTTAACTGAAATATCACTTCTCTCATCTGAAAATAGTCAGGATTAACCTCATTCAACACCGTTCTTAACTAAAACAGCCTTTCGCTTAGCTAAAAATTGCCAAAGGATTCTTTTCAGCACTGTTCATAACTAACTTTATCCATCGTCAAGTAAGAAAATATAGTCAAAGATATCTATCATCGTCGTTCTTAACTGACATTTATACTTTGTGGAGCACTAAAATAGTCAAATGTAACTTTTTCAACACTTTCGTAACTAAATTTATATGTCGCTAAGTAAGAAAAATAGTCAAAGGTGCTCTCCATTACACCAAAGTTACTCTTCGAGAAATCAAAGACACTCTTCAATACATCAAGGACTTACTCAAAGACACCAAAGTTACACTCTAAGACATCCTTCGAGACATCAAAGACTTCCTTAAGACTTCAATGGGACTCTTCCATTCATCAAAGACATTCTCTAAGCCCTCAAAGTTATTCTCAGCACAATCAAAAGTTATTCCAAGACAACAAAAGTTATTCTCAGAACAATCAAAAGTTATTCCAAGACAACAAAAGTTATTCTCAGAACAATCAAAAGTTATTCCAAGACAACAAAAGTCATTCTCAGAGCTATCAAAATTATTCTCGGAGTCATCAAAAGGTATTCTCTAACTCACTTTTGGTCATTAAAGTTAATTTCTATGTTATAAAAGTTTGTCTCAGAGACATCTAAAGTTAATCTTAGAGTTATCAAATGTAATCTCTAACTCTCTTTTATTCATCAAAGTTGATCTCAGAGTTAACAAAGGTAATCTCTAACTCACTCTCGTTCATCAAAGTTGTTTCAAAGACATCAAAGTTATTCAAAGAGCTAACAAAAGTTATTCTCAGAGTCACCTTCGTTCTTCAGAGAAACTTTCCAAAACATCTTTATTCATCAAAGTTATTCTCAGAGGCATAAAAGTCATTCTCAGAGCTATCAAACTTCTTCTCAAAGTCATCAAACTTATTCACAGAGTCATCAAAGTTAATCTAAGACATCATTTTTCATCAAAGATATTCTCTCTAAACCATCAATGTTCTTCTCTAAGACATAAAAGTTATTCTCAGAGTCACCTTCGTTCGTCAGAGAAACTTTCAAAACATCTTTGTTCATCAAACTTGTTTTCAAAGTCATCAAAAGTTAATCTAAGACATCTTCTTTCATCAAAGTTATTTTCAGAGACATCTAAAGTTATTCTCAGAGCTATCAAACTTGTTCTCAGAGTCATCAAATGTTATTCTCGAAGTCATCAAAGTTATTTTCAGAGACATCTAAAGTTAATTTCTATGTTATAAAGTTATTCTCAGAGACATCTAAAGTTAATCTTGGTCATCAAAGTTGTTCTCTAAACATCAATGTTGTTCTCCAAGACATCAAAGATGTTCTCAAAATCATAAAAGTTATTCCCAGAGCTATCAAAGTTAATCTCAGAGTTATCCAAAGATATTCTCATGTCCACAAAAGTTATTCCAAGAGACGTCAAAGTTGTTTCAAAGACATCAAAGTTAATCTCAGAGTTATCCAAAAGACATTCTCAGAGACATCTAAAGTTATTCTCTAAGACATCAAAGTTGTTCTAAGAGTTATCAAAGTTATTCTCAGTCATGATATGTTATTCTCTAACTCACTTCCATTCATCAAAGACATTCTCTAAGTCCTGAAAGTTATTCTCTAAGACAACAAAGTCTTTCTCAGAGCTACCAAAGATGTTCTCTAAATCATAAAAGTTAATCTTAACTCACCTTCGTTCATTAGAGAAACTTTCCAATCCATATTCGTTGACCAGAGTTATTCTCAGAGTCATCAAAGCGATCTCTAATTCATCTTCGTTCTCCAAAGTTGTTCTCTAAGACACCTTCATTCATCAAAGAAACTCTCCTTCTTCCATCAAGTTATACTTTAAGACAACATTGTTGTTCTCTAAGACATCTTCAGGCTTAAAATTTCTCTCCAAATGTAACTAGTTCAGCTTTTCATATCAAACTTACACTTCTGTTAAATATATTTTCTTAGACATTTTACCTTTTAAACTGTTCTCTGAACTAAACTGTTCAAACCTACGCAACCTATCCTCTCCACCCAATGTTACTTAGTTAACCTAACGTTCCTAAACCTAACTTTACCTATCCTAACATAACTTACCTTACCTTACCTATCTTACCTAACTTTACCTATCTTACCTAACTTAACCTGCATAACCTAACTTTACCTATGTTACCTTACCTTACCTATCTTATCTAACCTAACCTAACTTTACCTATGCTACCTTACCTTACCTACCTTTCCTAACTTTTCCTGATTAACCTATCTTACCTAACTTTACCTATGTTACCTTACCTTACCTACCTTTCCTAACTTAACCTGCTTAACCTATCTTACCTAACTTTACCTATCTTACCTATCTTACCTAACTTTACCTATGTTACCTTACCTTACCTACCTTTCCTAACTTAACCTGCTTAACCTATCTTACCTATCTTACCTAACTTTACCTATCTTACCTAACTTAACTTTCATAACCTAACTTTACCTATCCTAACATAACTTACCTTAACTTCCCTATCTTACCTAACTTTACCTATCCTAACATAACTTAAATTACCAATCATACCTAACTTAACCTAACTTTACCTATCCTAACTTAACTTACCTAACTTATTCTGCTTAACCTAACTTACCTACATTACCTGCTTAACCTAACTTATTTAACTTATCTTACCTATCCTAACCTAACTTGCTTTACCTAACTTAATCTTACTTTCCCAAACTGAGGTATCCTAACTTATCTAGTCAAACCAGGCATGATCTAACTTACTTAAGTATTCCTTCTTGTCTTTTGTGTTTCGTCAATCATTGTCTCATATTCATTTACTCTTTTCATTAGTTAATTTCTCAAATGGTCACTTATACATTTCAAGTTCTATTTGTTAGAGATTGAATATTTAAGCATTTCAAAGAATTATAATTTCTCAAATGGTCACTTATGCATTTCAAGTGCTATTTGTTAGAGATTGGATATTTAAGCATTTCAAAGGTTTTTGTTATATATGGGAACTTACTCGTTTCAAGGGCCAATTTCTCAAATGGTCATTTTTGCAGATCAAGGGTTATTTGTTAAAGTTCATCAAGTTGCTCATAAGTTGTATTTGGTAGGTTCTATCTTATGTTCTTATTCCCCAACCCCTTAACCTAACCTCTTGTAATCTTAGTGTATTTGGTAGGTTCTATCATATGTTCTTATTCCCCAACCCTTTAACCTAACCTTTCAGATGTAGTTTATGGTGTTTTTAACGTATTTGTTGAATATATTATCCTTTTCCTAACCTTTCAGATGTAGTTTTGTTTCTCCTTTTTGTATATTTTTACCCAAACCCACCATCCCACTTAACTTTCTTTCCTTCTTTTACTTTGATTCTCCTACTCCTTCTAACCCTCCTTTTCTATCTCTCTCCCTTATTCTCTCTCTTCCTCCCCCTCTCTCTCCCTCATTTGCTCAAATGCTCTCTTCTTTCTCAAATTCAAGTCTTAATGCCCCAATTCTCACACCCTCACTCTCATTCACTTAGTTTTTCTTTTTCTCAAATTCAAGTCTTAGTGCTCCCATGCTCTTCCTCCCCCCTCTCTCTTACTCTGTTCTCCTCTTTTCATGCTCTCACTCACTTGCTCTCTTGTTTTTCTCAATTTCAAGTCTTAGTAGATATGATTCTTTACTATTGTAATTTTATTATTACTAAGATAAAGAATGAACTTATATGCGAAAACAAAGTAAAAGAAGGAAAGAAGGTTAAGTGGGATGGTGGGTTTGGGTAAAAATATACAAAAAGGAGAAACAAAACTACATCTGAAAGGTTAGGAAAAGGATAATATATTCAACAAACTACATCTGAAAGGTTAGGAAAAGGATAATATATTCAACAAACTACATCTGAAAGGTTAGGTTAAAGGGTTGGGGAATAAGAACATAAGATAGAACCTACCAAATACACTACGATTACAAGAGGTTAGGTTAAGGGGTTGGGGAATAAGAATAAATGATAACAAACATAATAAATACAACTTATGAGCAACTTGAAGAACTTTAACATATAACCCTTGATCTGCAAAAATGACCATTTGAGAAATTGGCCCTTGAAACGAGTAAGTTCCCATATATAACAAAAACCTTTGAAATGCTTAAATATCCAATCTCTAACAAATAGCACTTGAAATGCATAAGTGACCATTTGAGAAATTATAATTCTTTGAAATGCTTAAATATCCAATCTCTAACAAATAGAACTTGAAATGTATAAGTGACCATTTGAGAAATTAACTAATGAAAAGAGTAAATGAATATGAGACAATGATTGACGAAACACAAAAGACAAGAAGGAATACTTAAGTAAGTTAGATCATGCCTGGTTTGACTAGATAAGTTAGGATACCTCAGTTTGGGAAAGTAAGATTAAGTTAGGTAAAGCAAGTTAGGTTAGGATAGGTAAGATAAGTTAAATAAGTTAGGTTAAGCAGGTTAAGTTAGGTAATGTAGGTAAGTTAGGTTAAGCAGAATAAGTTAGGTAAGTTAAGTTAGGATAGGTAAAGTTAGGTTAAGTTAGGTATGATTGGTAAGGTAAGTTATGTTAGGATAGGTAAAGTTAGGTAAGATAGGGAAGTTAAGGTAAGTTATGTTAGGATAGGTAAAGTTAGGTTATGAAAGTTAAGTTAGGTAAGATAGGTAAAGTTAGGTAAGATAGGTAAGATAGGTTAAGCAGGTTAAGTTAGGAAAGGTAGGTAAGGTAAGGTAACATAGGTAAAGTTAGGTAAGATAGGTAAGATAGGTAAAGTTAGGTAAGATAGGTTAAGCAGGTTAAGTTAGGAAAGGTAGGTAAGGTAAGGTAACATAGGTAAAGTTAGGTAAGATAGGTTAATCAGGAAAAGTTAGGAAAGGTAGGTAAGGTAAGGTAGCATAGGTAAAGTTAGGTTAGGTTAGATAAGATAGGTAAGGTAAGGTAACATAGGTAAAGTTAGGTTATGCAGGTTAAGTTAGGTAAGATAGGTAAAGTTAGGTAAGATAGGTAAGGTAAGGTAAGTTATGTTAGGATAGGTAAAGTTAGGTTTAGGAACGTTAGGTTAACTAAGTAACATTGGGTGGAGTGGATAGGTTGCGTAGGTTTGAACAGTTTAGTTCAGAGAACAGTTTAAAAGGTAAAATGTCTAAGAAAATATATTTAACAGAAGTGTAAGTTTGATATGAAAAGCTGAACTAGTTACATTTGGAGAGAAATTTTAAGCCTGAAGATGTCTTAGAGAACAACAATGTTGTCTTAAAGTATAACTTGATGGAAGAAGGAGAGTTTCTTTGATGAATGAAGGTGTCTTAGAGAACAACTTTGGAGAACGAAGATGAATTAGAGATCGCTTTGATGACTCTGAGAATAACTCTGGTCAACGAATATGGATTGGAAAGTTTCTCTAATGAACGAAGGTGAGTTAAGATTAACTTTTATGATTTAGAGAACATCTTTGGTAGCTCTGAGAAAGACTTTGTTGTCTTAGAGAATAACTTTCAGGACTTAGAGAATGTCTTTGATGAATGGAAGTGAGTTAGAGAATAACATATCATGACTGAGAATAACTTTGATAACTCTTAGAACAACTTTGATGTCTTAGAGAATAACTTTAGATGTCTCTGAGAATGTCTTTTGGATAACTCTGAGATTAACTTTGATGTCTTTGAAACAACTTTGACGTCTCTTGGAATAACTTTTGTGGACATGAGAATATCTTTGGATAACTCTGAGATTAACTTTGATAGCTCTGGGAATAACTTTTATGATTTTGAGAACATCTTTGATGTCTTGGAGAACAACATTGATGTTTAGAGAACAACTTTGATGACCAAGATTAACTTTAGATGTCTCTGAGAATAACTTTATAACATAGAAATTAACTTTAGATGTCTCTGAAAATAACTTTGATGACTTCGAGAATAACATTTGATGACTCTGAGAACAAGTTTGATAGCTCTGAGAATAACTTTAGATGTCTCTGAAAATAACTTTGATGAAAGAAGATGTCTTAGATTAACTTTTGATGACTTTGAAAACAAGTTTGATGAACAAAGATGTTTTGAAAGTTACTCTGACGAACGAAGGTGACTCTGAGAATAACTTTTATGTCTTAGAGAAGAACATTGATGGTTTAGAGAGAATATCTTTGATGAAAAATGATGTCTTAGATTAACTTTGATGACTCTGTGAATAAGTTTGATGACTTTGAGAAGAAGTTTGATAGCTCTGAGAATGACTTTTATGCCTCTGAGAATAACTTTGATGAATAAAGATGTTTTGGAAAGTTTCTCTGAAGAACGAAGGTGACTCTGAGAATAACTTTTGTTAGCTCTTTGAATAACTTTGATGTCTTTGAAACAACTTTGATGAACGAGAGTGAGTTAGAGATTACCTTTGTTAACTCTGAGATCAACTTTGATGAATAAAAGAGAGTTAGAGATTACATTTGATAACTCTAAGATTAACTTTAGATGTCTCTGAGACAAACTTTTATAACATAGAAATTAACTTTAATGACCAAAAGTGAGTTAGAGAATACCTTTTGATGACTCCGAGAATAATTTTGATAGCTCTGAGAATGACTTTTGTTGTCTTGGAATAACTTTTGATTGTTCTGAGAATAACTTTTGTTGTCTTGGAATAACTTTTGATTGTGCTGAGAATAACTTTGAGGGCTTAGAGAATGTCTTTGATGAATGGAAGAGTCCCATTGAAGTCTTAAGGAAGTCTTTGATGTCTCGAAGGATGTCTTAGAGTGTAACTTTGGTGTCTTTGAGTAAGTCCTTGATGTATTGAAGAGTGTCTTTGATTTCTCGAAGAGTAACTTTGGTGTAATGGAGAGCACCTTTGACTATTTTTCTTACTTAGCGACATATAAATTTAGTTACGAAAGTGTTGAAAAAGTTACATTTGACTATTTTAGTGCTCCACAAAGTATAAATGTCAGTTAAGAACGACGATGATAGATATCTTTGACTATATTTTCTTACTTGACGATGGATAAAGTTAGTTATGAACAGTGCTGAAAAGAATCCTTTGACAATTTTTAGCTAAGCGAAAGGCTGTTTTAGTTAAGAACGGTGTTGAATGAGGTTAATCCTGACTATTTTCAGATGAGAGAAGTGATATTTCAGTTAAGAAATGACAAGGAAACATGATGAAGTAACTATTTTTAGTTGACCGATGAATACTTTTAGTTGAGCAAAAGCTTAAACATGATGAACATGACTTTTTCTGATGATTGGCAGATAATTTTAGTTAAGAAATGACAATGAAACATGATGAACACGGTTATTTTCTGATGAATGGGGAATATGTTTAGTTAAGAAATGATGAAAGTTATTATTTTTAGTTGATTGACGATGGATAAAAGCTAGTTATGAACAGTTTTGGAAAGTTTCCTTTGACAATTTTTCTTGATGAAACATAGCGCCTGTTAAGAAAGTGCTGAAAAAGTTTCCTTTGACAATTTTTAGCTAAGAGAAAGGTTGTTTTAGTTAAGAACAGTGTTGAACGAGGCTATTTCTGACTATTTTTAGTTGACTGGATAATAAGTTTAGTTGAGAAATGACGAAAGTGACTATGTTTTAGTTGATTGGCGAAAGATTTTTTTAGTTAAGGAACGTTAAATAACATGTAAGGGGAAAACCCAGAGAACATATGGGAAACATGGCAAAGAACACATGTAAGAAAAGTTGATGAATACAGTGAACATGCTGGGAATATGAACTTACAGAGAACATGAAAACATGATAAGGAGAATAGGGATTACAAAGAATGAACAATGGACTTGTGAAGAACATGGAGAATATGACAAAGAATGTAGAAAACATGTAAGTGAAGGTGAAAAAACGAAGTGATCTTGTGAGGAACATGAACTTGTAGAGGAACATGAATATTGACAAAGAACACAAAATATGGAAGTTAGCATGAATATTGAGTATAAAAGTTGTAAAGAGAACATGTGATGAATATGAAAACATAGAAAATATGACTAGAATTTGTAGAGAACATAATGAGACTAAGAGAAAGATTACATAAAAAATGGAGATACTTGTGAAAATATGAACTGAATGGGACTGTGAACATTTGAAGAAAATGGAGTGCACACGGATGAGAATACGAAGAACACAGTGAATATAGAGAAAATATGCAAATACAGTACGATTATTGAAGGTTTGGATAAGTTGGGGATGAGAAGGTAAGGGAGGGAAAGGGTAAGAGTTAAGCTGGAGACGGACTTGATCGAAAATATTTATGTCTGATGATCTAAGGCTGAGGGAATGGAGCTTGGTTAATGCCCTGATTAATTTTACTACGTTAGAAAATAAGGTGATCTTAAATCTCAGGGTGATTTAGTTGGAAAATAAAGAACTTGCACAAATGAACTAAGCTGGGGCACAAGAGTTGAAACTTGATAACTGAACTGGTTTTTATTTACTATGTCTGAAAATGTAGTTGGGTGTTTAAATCTCAGGGGGATTTGGACTGAGAGTAATGAATTTACAAAGTGAGCTTGGACAGAGGACAAGAGCTAGAGTTTTATAATTGTTTTCATCATATTTACTATGTCTGAAATACAGAGGGTAAAAATTTCAGGGAAATTGATGGGTTAAAGACTTGAGGGTGGAAGAGGGCGGGGGGACAAGAGCTGGAGCTCAGTAACTGACTTAATCTTATTTACTAACTTTGAAGTATGTCTGCTTTTAATTTTAGGGAAATTGATGGGTTATTTACAAAGATACGAAGGAGAACTAAGGCGGGGACGAGAGCTGGAGCTCAGTAACTGACTTGATCTTATTTACTAACTTCGAAGTATGTCTGCTTTTAATTTTAGGGAAATTGATGGGTTATTTACAAAGATACGAAGGAGAACTAAGGCGGGGACGAAAGCTGGAGCTCGATAACTGACTTGATTTTATTTACGGAGTCTGAAATACAGAGGGTAAAAATTTCAGGGAAATTGGACTGTTACTAACGATCTTGTATAAACGAAATAAGGTGGGGGACAAGCGCTGGAGCTTGGTAACTGTTTTGATCTTATTTACGGTGCCTGAAATACAGAGGGTAAAAATTTCAGGGAAATTGGACTGATACTAACGAAGATACGAGAGAGAGCTAAGGCGGAGGACAAGCGCTGGAGCTTGGTAACTAAATTACTGTATTGAACTACATTTGAAATATGATTATTTTTAAATTTTAGAGGGATTGGAATGATAGTATTCATTATACGACAGGGGACTAAGGTGGGGGAACGTGAGCTAGAACATGCTTACTAACGCGACTTATTTGTGTAAAAACTGACTTGCTTAATGAAAAGGAGAAAACATAAGATGTTGGAAAATAGTTGAACTGAATGAAAGGAGAGAGAGAGAGAGGAGGGACGGTCAAGATATTATGGAGAAGATAAGATATGATAAGAGCCGACTGGATGGCTGGGCGTAAAGTAAATAAAGGTGACGCGAGAGATTATGAGGTAAGGGGGGAGGGAGGGGGGTGTGATGTACGAAACCCTGAAAACAATGACTTACACAGGTGATTTTCTAAATTTATATGAATAACTAAGGCTTACATAGACGATTTTGTAAGTTGAAAACATGTAAAATATGTCCGTAGAGTTCTCATGGAAACCCTAAAGAGCTATATACGTTACTTGAATTTGTTCCATAAGCCCTTAACAAACTTCTAAGTCTCGGAAATTATTTTTCTCATAAGAAATCCTTACTTCTAAAATCTGTGACTGTCCAAATTCGCCTGAAAAACCCTGGCTCACAAACATGAATTTCTAAATTCACCTGAAAAAACCCTGGCCCGCACAGAACATTTTCTAAATTTACCTGAAAACCCTGGCCCGCACAGAACATTTTCTAAATTTACCTGAAAACCCTGGCCCGCACAGAACATTTTCTAAATTTACCTGAAAACCCTGGCCCGCACAGAACATTTTCTAAATTTACCTGAAAACCCTGGCCCGCACAGAACATTTTCTAAATTTACCTGAAAACCCTGGCCCGCACAGAACATTTTCTAAATTTACCTGAAAACCCTGGCCCGCACAGAACATTTTCTAAATTTACCTGAAAACCCTGGCCCGCACAGGGAATTTTTCTCCCAGAAAAAAAAAATCGTCTGTGGACTGTACACCCTACTACTACTTATAACAAATACGTTAAAAACACCATAAACTACATCTGAAAGGTTAGGTTAAAGGGTTGGGGAATAAGAACATATGATAGAACCTACCAAATACACTAAGATTACAAGAGGTTAGGTTAAGGGGTTGGGGAATAAGAACATAAGATAGAACCTACCAAATACAACTTATGAGCAACTTGATGAACTTTAACAAATAACCCTTGATCTGCAAAAATGACCATTTGAGAAATTGGCCCTTGAAACGAGTAAGTTCCCATATATAACAAAAACCTTTGAAATGCTTAAATATCCAATCTCTAACAAATAGCACTTGAAATGCATAAGTGACCATTTGAGAAATTATAATTCTTTGAAATGCTTAAATATCCAATCTCTAACAAATAGAACTTGAAATGTATAAGTGACCATTTGAGAAATTAACTAATGAAAAGAGTAAATGAATATGAGACAATGATTGACGAAACACAAAAGACAAGAAGGAATACTTAAGTAAGTTAGATCATGCCTGGTTTGACTAGATAAGTTAGGATACCTCAGTTTGGGAAAGTAAGATTAAGTTAGGTAAAGCAAGTTAGGTTAGGATAGGTAAGATAAGTTAAATAAGTTAGGTTAAGCAGGTTAAGTTAGGTAATGTAGGTAAGTTAGGTTAAGCAGAATAAGTTAGGTAAGTTAAGTTAGGATAGGTAAAGTTAGGTTAAGTTAGGTATGATTGGTAAGGTAAGTTATGTTAGGATAGGTAAAGTTAGGTAAGATAGGGAAGTTAAGGTAAGTTATGTTAGGATAGGTAAAGTTAGGTTATGAAAGTTAAGTTAGGTAAGATAGGTAAAGTTAGGTAAGATAGGTAAGATAGGTTAAGCAGGTTAAGTTAGGAAAGGTAGGTAAGGTAAGGTAACATAGGTAAAGTTAGGTAAGATAGGTAAGATAGGTAAAGTTAGGTAAGATAGGTTAAGCAGGTTAAGTTAGGAAAGGTAGGTAAGGTAAGGTAACATAGGTAAAGTTAGGTAAGATAGGTTAATCAGGAAAAGTTAGGAAAGGTAGGTAAGGTAAGGTAGCATAGGTAAAGTTAGGTTAGGTTAGATAAGATAGGTAAGGTAAGGTAACATAGGTAAAGTTAGGTTATGCAGGTTAAGTTAGGTAAGATAGGTAAAGTTAGGTAAGATAGGTAAGGTAAGGTAAGTTATGTTAGGATAGGTAAAGTTAGGTTTAGGAACGTTAGGTTAACTAAGTAACATTGGGTGGAGAGGATAGGTTGCGTAGGTTTGAACAGTTTAGTTCAGAGAACAGTTTAAAAGGTAAAATGTCTAAGAAAATATATTTAACAGAAGTGTAAGTTTGATATGAAAAGCTGAACTAGTTACATTTGGAGAGAAATTTTAAGCCTGAAGATGTCTTAGAGAACAACAATGTTGTCTTAAAGTATAACTTGATGGAAGAAGGAGAGTTTCTTTGATGAATGAAGGTGTCTTAGAGAACAACTTTGGAGAACGAAGATGAATTAGAGATCGCTTTGATGACTCTGAGAATAACTCTGGTCAACGAATATGGATTGGAAAGTTTCTCTAATGAACGAAGGTGAGTTAAGATTAACTTTTATGATTTAGAGAACATCTTTGGTAGCTCTGAGAAAGACTTTGTTGTCTTAGAGAATAACTTTCAGGACTTAGAGAATGTCTTTGATGAATGGAAGTGAGTTAGAGAATAACATATCATGACTGAGAATAACTTTGATAACTCTTAGAACAACTTTGATGTCTTAGAGAATAACTTTAGATGTCTCTGAGAATGTCTTTTGGATAACTCTGAGATTAACTTTGATGTCTTTGAAACAACTTTGACGTCTCTTGGAATAACTTTTGTGGACATGAGAATATCTTTGGATAACTCTGAGATTAACTTTGATAGCTCTGGGAATAACTTTTATGATTTTGAGAACATCTTTGATGTCTTGGAGAACAACATTGATGTTTAGAGAACAACTTTGATGACCAAGATTAACTTTAGATGTCTCTGAGAATAACTTTATAACATAGAAATTAACTTTAGATGTCTCTGAAAATAACTTTGATGACTTCGAGAATAACATTTGATGACTCTGAGAACAAGTTTGATAGCTCTGAGAATAACTTTAGATGTCTCTGAAAATAACTTTGATGAAAGAAGATGTCTTAGATTAACTTTTGATGACTTTGAAAACAAGTTTGATGAACAAAGATGTTTTGAAAGTTTCTCTGACGAACGAAGGTGACTCTGAGAATAACTTTTATGTCTTAGAGAAGAACATTGATGGTTTAGAGAGAATATCTTTGATGAAAAATGATGTCTTAGATTAACTTTGATGACTCTGTGAATAAGTTTGATGACTTTGAGAAGAAGTTTGATAGCTCTGAGAATGACTTTTATGCCTCTGAGAATAACTTTGATGAATAAAGATGTTTTGGAAAGTTTCTCTGAAGAACGAAGGTGACTCTGAGAATAACTTTTGTTAGCTCTTTGAATAACTTTGATGTCTTTGAAACAACTTTGATGAACGAGAGTGAGTTAGAGATTACCTTTGTTAACTCTGAGATCAACTTTGATGAATAAAAGAGAGTTAGAGATTACATTTGATAACTCTAAGATTAACTTTAGATGTCTCTGAGACAAACTTTTATAACATAGAAATTAACTTTAATGACCAAAAGTGAGTTAGAGAATACCTTTTGATGACTCCGAGAATAATTTTGATAGCTCTGAGAATGACTTTTGTTGTCTTGGAATAACTTTCGATTGTTCTGAGAATAACTTTTGTTGTCTTGGAATAACTTTTGATTGTTCTGAGAATAACTTTTGTTGTCTTGGAATAACTTTTGAGAATAACTTTGAGGGCTTAGAGAATGTCTTTGATGAATGGAAGAGTCCCATTGAAGTCTTAAGGAAGTCTTTGATGTCTCGAAGGATGTCTTAGAGTGTAACTTTGGTGTCTTTGAGTAAGTCCTTGATGTATTGAAGAGTGTCTTTGATTTCTCGAAGAGTAACTTTGGTGTAATGGAGAGCACCTTTGACTATTTTTCTTACTTAGCGACATATAAATTTAGTTACGAAAGTGTTGAAAAAGTTACATTTGACTATTTTAGTGCTCCACAAAGTATAAATGTCAGTTAAGAACGACGATGATAGATATCTTTGACTATATTTTCTTACTTGACGATGGATAAAGTTAGTTATGAACAGTGCTGAAAAGAATCCTTTGACAATTTTTAGCTAAGCGAAAGGCTGTTTTAGTTAAGAACGGTGTTGAATGAGGTTAATCCTGACTATTTTCAGATGAGAGAAGTGATATTTCAGTTAAGAAATGACAAGGAAACATGATGAAGTAACTATTTTTAGTTGACCGATGAATACTTTTAGTTGAGCAAAAGCTTAAACATGATGAACATGACTTTTTCTGATGATTGGCAGATAATTTTAGTTAAGAAATGACAATGAAACATGATGAACACGGTTATTTTCTGATGAATGGGGAATATGTTTAGTTAAGAAATGATGAAAGTTATTATTTTTAGTTGATTGACGATGGATAAAAGCTAGTTATGAACAGTTTTGGAAAGTTTCCTTTGACAATTTTTCTTGATGAAACATAGCGCCTGTTAAGAAAGTGCTGAAAAAGTTTCCTTTGACAATTTTTAGCTAAGAGAAAGGTTGTTTTAGTTAAGAACAGTGTTGAACGAGGCTATTTCTGACTATTTTTAGTTGACTGGATAATAAGTTTAGTTGAGAAATGACGAAAGTGACTATGTTTTAGTTGATTGGCGAAAGATTTTTTTAGTTAAGGAACGTTAAATAACATGTAAGGGGAAAACCCAGAGAACATATGGGGAACATGGCAAAGAACACATGTAAGAAAAGTTGATGAATACAGTGAACATGCTGGGAATATGAACTTACAGAGAACATGAAAACATGATAAGGAGAATAGGGATTACAAAGAATGAACAATGGACTTGTGAAGAACATGGAGAATATGACAAAGAATGTAGAAAACATGTAAGTGAAGGTGAAAAAACGAAGTGATCTTGTGAGGAACATGAACTTGTAGAGGAACATGAATATTGACAAAGAACACAAAATATGGAAGTTAGCATGAATATTGAGTATAAAAGTTGTAAAGAGAACATGTGATGAATATGAAAACATAGAAAATATGACTAGAATTTGTAGAGAACATAATGAGACTAAGAGAAAGATTACATAAAAAATGGAGATACTTGTGAAAATATGAACTGAATGGGACTGTGAACATTTGAAGAAAATGGAGTGCACACGGATGAGAATACGAAGAACACAGTGAATATAGAGAAAATATGCAAATACAGTACGATTATTGAAGGTTTGGATAAGTTGGGGATGAGAAGGTAAGGGAGGGAAAGGGTAAGAGTTAAGCTGGAGACGGACTTGATCGAAAATATTTATGTCTGATGATCTAAGGCTGAGGGAATGGAGCTTGGTTAATGCCCTGATTAATTTTACTACGTTAGAAAATAAGGTGATCTTAAATCTCAGGGTGATTTAGTTGGAAAATAAAGAACTTGCACAAATGAACTAAGCTGGGGCACAAGAGTTGAAACTTGATAACTGAACTGGTTTTTATTTACTATGTCTGAAAATGTAGTTGGGTGTTTAAATCTCAGGGGGATTTGGACTGAGAGTAATGAATTTACAAAGTGAGCTTGGACAGAGGACAAGAGCTAGAGTTTTATAATTGTTTTCATCATATTTACTATGTCTGAAATACAGAGGGTAAAAATTTCAGGGAAATTGATGGGTTAAAGACTTGAGGGTGGAAGAGGGCGGGGGGACAAGAGCTGGAGCTCAGTAACTGACTTAATCTTATTTACTAACTTTGAAGTATGTCTGCTTTTAATTTTAGGGAAATTGATGGGTTATTTACAAAGATACGAAGGAGAACTAAGGCGGGGACGAGAGCTGGAGCTCAGTAACTGACTTGATCTTATTTACTAACTTTGAAGTATGTCTGCTTTTAATTTTAGGGAAATTGATGGGTTATTTACAAAGATACGAAGGAGAACTAAGGCGGGGACGAGAGCTGGAGCTCGATAACTGACTTGATTTTATTTACGGAGTCTGAAATACAGAGGGTAAAAATTTCAGGGAAATTGGACTGTTACTAACGATCTTGTATAAACGAAATAAGGTGGGGGACAAGCGCTGGAGCTTGGTAACTGTTTTGATCTTATTTACGGTGCCTGAAATACAGAGGGTAAAAATTTCAGGGAAATTGGACTGATACTAACGAAGATACGAGAGAGAGCTAAGGCGGAGGACAAGCGCTGGAGCTTGGTAACTAAATTACTGTATTGAACTACATTTGAAATATGATTATTTTTAAATTTTAGAGGGATTGGAATGATAGTATTCATTATACGACAGGGGACTAAGGTGGGGGAACGTGAGCTAGAACATGCTTACTAACGCGACTTATTTGTGTAAAAACTGACTTGCTTAATGAAAAGGAGAAAACATACGATGTTGGAAAATAGTTGAACTGAATGAAAGGAGAGAGAGAGAGAGGAGGGACGGTCAAGATATTATGGAGAAGATAAGATATGATAAGAGCCGACTGGATGGCTGGGCGTAAAGTAAATAAAGGTGACGCGAGAGATTATGAGGTAAGGGGGGAGGGAGGGGGGTGTGATGTACGAAACCCTGAAAACAATGACTTACACAGGTGATTTTCTAAATTTATATGAATAACTAAGGCTTACATAGACGATTTTGTAAGTTGAAAACATGTAAAATATGTCCGTAGAGTTCTCATGGAAACCCTAAAGAGCTATATACGTTACTTGAATTTGTTCCATAAGCCCTTAACAAACTTCTAAGTCTCGGAAATTATTTTTCTCATAAGAAATCCTTACTTCTAAAATCTGTGACTGTCCAAATTCGCCTGAAAAACCCTGGCTCACAAACATGAATTTCTAAATTCACCTGAAAAAACCCTGGCCCGCACAGAACATTTTCTAAATTTACCTGAAAACCCTGGCCCGCACAGAACATTTTCTAAATTTACCTGAAAACCCTGGCCCGCACAGAACATTTTCTAAATTTACCTGAAAACCCTGGCCCGCACAGAACATTTTCTAAATTTACCTGAAAACCCTGGCCCGCACAGAACATTTTCTAAATTTACCTGAAAACCCTGGCCCGCACAGAACATTTTCTAAATTTACCTGAAAACCCTGGCCCGCACAGGGAATTTTTCTCCCAGAAAAAAAAAATCGTCTGTGGACTGTACACCCTACTACTACTTATAACAAATACGTTAAAAACACCATAAACTACATCTGAAAGGTTAGGTTAAAGGGTTGGGGAATAAGAACATATGATAGAACCTACCAAATACACTAAGATTACAAGAGGTTAGGTTAAGGGGTTGGGGAATAAGAACATAAGATAGAACCTACCAAATACAACTTATGAGCAACTTGATGAACTTTAACAAATAACCCTTGATCTGCAAAAATGACCATTTGAGAAATTGGCCCTTGAAACGAGTAAGTTCCCATATATAACAAAAACCTTTGAAATGCTTAAATATCCAATCTCTAACAAATAGCACTTGAAATGCATAAGTGACCATTTGAGAAATTATAATTCTTTGAAATGCTTAAATATCCAATCTCTAACAAATAGAACTTGAAATGTATAAGTGACCATTTGAGAAATTAACTAATGAAAAGAGTAAATGAATATGAGACAATGATTGACGAAACACAAAAGACAAGAAGGAATACTTAAGTAAGTTAGATCATGCCTGGTTTGACTAGATAAGTTAGGATACCTCAGTTTGGGAAAGTAAGATTAAGTTAGGTAAAGCAAGTTAGGTTAGGATAGGTAAGATAAGTTAAATAAGTTAGGTTAAGCAGGTTAAGTTAGGTAATGTAGGTAAGTTAGGTTAAGCAGAATAAGTTAGGTAAGTTAAGTTAGGATAGGTAAAGTTAGGTTAAGTTAGGTATGATTGGTAAGGTAAGTTATGTTAGGATAGGTAAAGTTAGGTAAGATAGGGAAGTTAAGGTAAGTTATGTTAGGATAGGTAAAGTTAGGTTATGAAAGTTAAGTTAGGTAAGATAGGTAAAGTTAGGTAAGATAGGTAAGATAGGTTAAGCAGGTTAAGTTAGGAAAGGTAGGTAAGGTAAGGTAACATAGGTAAAGTTAGGTAAGATAGGTAAAGTTAGGTAAGATAGGTTAAGCAGGTTAAGTTAGGAAAGGTAGGTAAGGTAAGGTAACATAGGTAAAGTTAGGTAAGATAGGTTAATCAGGAAAAGTTAGGAAAGGTAGGTAAGGTAAGGTAGCATAGGTAAAGTTAGGTTAGGTTAGATAAGATAGGTAAGGTAAGGTAACATAGGTAAAGTTAGGTTATGCAGGTTAAGTTAGGTAAGATAGGTAAAGTTAGGTAAGATAGGTAAGGTAAGGTAAGTTATGTTAGGATAGGTAAAGTTAGGTTTAGGAACGTTAGGTTAACTAAGTAACATTGGGTGGAGAGGATAGGTTGCGTAGGTTTGAACAGTTTAGTTCAGAGAACAGTTTAAAAGGTAAAATGTCTAAGAAAATATATTTAACAGAAGTGTAAGTTTGATATGAAAAGCTGAACTAGTTACATTTGGAGAGAAATTTTAAGCCTGAAGATGTCTTAGAGAACAACAATGTTGTCTTAAAGTATAACTTGATGGAAGAAGGAGAGTTTCTTTGATGAATGAAGGTGTCTTAGAGAACAACTTTGGAGAACGAAGATGAATTAGAGATCGCTTTGATGACTCTGAGAATAACTCTGGTCAACGAATATGGATTGGAAAGTTTCTCTAATGAACGAAGGTGAGTTAAGATTAACTTTTATGATTTAGAGAACATCTTTGGTAGCTCTGAGAAAGACTTTGTTGTCTTAGAGAATAACTTTCAGGACTTAGAGAATGTCTTTGATGAATGGAAGTGAGTTAGAGAATAACATATCATGACTGAGAATAACTTTGATAACTCTTAGAACAACTTTGATGTCTTAGAGAATAACTTTAGATGTCTCTGAGAATGTCTTTTGGATAACTCTGAGATTAACTTTGATGTCTTTGAAACAACTTTGACGTCTCTTGGAATAACTTTTGTGGACATGAGAATATCTTTGGATAACTCTGAGATTAACTTTGATAGCTCTGGGAATAACTTTTATGATTTTGAGAACATCTTTGATGTCTTGGAGAACAACATTGATGTTTAGAGAACAACTTTGATGACCAAGATTAACTTTAGATGTCTCTGAGAATAACTTTATAACATAGAAATTAACTTTAGATGTCTCTGAAAATAACTTTGATGACTTCGAGAATAACATTTGATTTCATTTGATAACAAAATTTCAGGGAAATTGGACTGTTACTAACGATCTTGTATAAACGAAATAAGGTGGGGGACAAGCGCTGGAGCTTGGTAACTGTTTTGATCTTATTTACGGTGCCTGAAATACAGAGGGTAAAAATTTCAGGGAAATTGGACTGATACTAACGAAGATACGAGAGAGAGCTAAGGCGGAGGACAAGCGCTGGAGCTTGGTAACTAAATTACTGTATTGAACTACATTTGAAATATGATTATTTTTAAATTTTAGAGGGATTGGAATGATAGTATTCATTATACGACAGGGGACTAAGGTGGGGGAACGTGAGCTAGAACATGCTTACTAACGCGACTTATTTGTGTAAAAACTGACTTGCTTAATGAAAAGGAGAAAACATACGATGTTGGAAAATAGTTGAACTGAATGAAAGGAGAGAGAGAGAGAGGAGGGACGGTCAAGATATTATGGAGAAGATAAGATATGATAAGAGCCGACTGGATGGCTGGGCGTAAAGTAAATAAAGGTGACGCGAGAGATTATGAGGTAAGGGGGGAGGGAGGGGGGTGTGATGTACGAAACCCTGAAAACAATGACTTACACAGGTGATTTTCTAAATTTATATGAATAACTAAGGCTTACATAGACGATTTTGTAAGTTGAAAACATGTAAAATATGTCCGTAGAGTTCTCATGGAAACCCTAAAGAGCTATATACGTTACTTGAATTTGTTCCATAAGCCCTTAACAAACTTTTAAGTCTCGGAAATTATTTTTCTCATAAGAAATCCTTACTTCTAAAATCTGTGACTGTCCAAATTCGCCTGAAAAACCCTGGCTCACAAACATGAATTTCTAAATTCACCTGAAAAAACCCTGGCCCGCACAGAACATTTTCTAAATTTACCTGAAAACCCTGGCCTGCACAGAACATTTTCTAAATTTACCTGAAAACCCTGGCCCGCACAGAACATTTTCTAAATTTACCTGAAAACCCTGGCCCGCACAGAACATTTTCTAAATTTACCTGAAAACCCTGGCCCGCACAGAACATTTTCTAAATTTACCTGAAAACCCTGGCCCGCACAGAACATTTTCTAAATTTACCTGAAAACCCTGGCCCGCACAGAACATTTTCTAAATTTACCTGAAAACCCTGGCCCGCACAGGGAATTTTTCTCCCAGAAAAAAAAAATCGTCTGTGGACTGTACACCCTACTACTTGTAGCTGTGTGAACCCTGTGTAGCCACGTGAACCCTGTGTTGCTGTGTGAACCCTGTGTAGCCGCGTGAACCCTGTGTAGCTGTGTGAACCCTGTATAGCCGCGTGAACCTTGTGTAGCAGTGTGAACTCTGTGTAGCTGCGTGAACGCTGTGTAGCCACGTGAACCCTGTGTAGCTGCGTGAACCCTGTGTAGCTGTGTGAACCCTGTGTAGCTGCGTGAACCCTGTGTAGCCACGTGAACCCTGTGTAGCCGCGTGAACCCTGTGTAGCTGTGTGAACCCTGTGTAGCCGCGTGAACCTTGTGTAGCCACGTGAACCCTGTGTAGCTGCGTGAACCTTGTGTAGCCGCGTGAACCCTGTGTAGCTGCGTGAACCCTGTGTAGCTGCGTGAACGCTGTGTAGCCACGTGAACCCTGTGTAGCTGCGTGAACCCTGTGTAGCTGTGTGAACCCTGTGTAGCTGTGTGAACCCTGTGTAGCTGCGTGAACCCTGTCTAGCCGCGTGAACCTTGTGTAGCCGCGTAAACCCTGTGTAGCCGCGTGAACCCTGTGTAGCTGTGTGAACCCTGTGTAGCCGCGTGAACCCTGTGTAGCCGCGTGAACCCTGTGTAGCCGCGTGTACCCTGTGTATCCGCGTGAACCCTGTGTAGCTGCGTGAACGCTGTGTAACTGCGTGAACCCTGTGTAGCCGCGTGAACCCTGTGTAGCCGCGTGAACCCTGTGTAGCCGCGTGAACCCTGTGTAGCCGCGAGAACCCGGTGTAGCTGTGTGAACCCTATGTAGCCGCATGAACCCTGTGTAGCCACGTGAACCCTGTGTAGCCGCGTGAACCCTGTGTAGCCGCGTGAACTCTGTGCAGTTGCGTGAACCCTGTGCAGCCGTGTGAACCCTGTGTAGCTGTGTGAACCTTGTGTAGCCGCGTGAACCCTGTGTAGCCGCGTGAACGCTGTGTAGCTGTGTGAACCCTGTGTAACTGTGTGAACCCTGTGTAGCTGTGTGAACCCTGTGTAGCCGCGTGAACCCTGTGTAGCTGTGTGAACCCTGTGTAGCCACGTGAACCCTGTGTTGCTGTGTGAACCCTGTGTAGCCGCGTGAACCCTGTGTAGCTGTGTGAACCCTGTATAGCCGCGTGAACCTTGTGTAGCAGCGTGAACTCTGTGTAGCTGTGAGCTGTGTGAACCCTGTGTGCTGCCACGTGAACCCTGTGTAGCTGCGTGAACCCTGTGTAGCTGTGTGAACCCTGTGTAGCTGCGTGAACCCTGTGTAGCCACCCTGTGTAGAACCCTGTGTAGCCGCGTGAACCCTGTGTAGCTGTGTGAACCCTGTGTAGCCGCGTGAACCTTGTGTAGCCACGTGAACCCTGTGTAGCTGCGTGAACCTTGTGTAGCCGCGTGAACCCTGTGTAGCTGCGTGAACCCTGTGTAGCTGCGTGAACGCTGTGTAGCCACGTGAACCCTGTGTAGCTGCGTGAACCCTGTGTAGCTGTGTGAACCCTGTGTAGCTGTGTGAACCCTGTGTAGCTGCGTGAACCCTGTCTAGCCGCGTGAACCTTGTGTAGCCGCGTAAACCCTGTGTAGCCGCGTGAACCCTGTGTAGCTATGTGAACCCTGTGTAGCCGCGTGAACCCTGTGTAGCCGCGTGAACCCTGTGTAGCCGCGTGTACCCTGTGTATCCGCGTGAACCCTGTGTAGCTGCGTGAACGCTGTGTAACTGCGTGAACCCTGTGTAGCCGCGTGAACCCTGTGTAGCCGCGTGAACCCTGTGTAGCCGCGTGAACCCTGTGTAGCCGCGAGAACCCGGTGTAGCTGTGTGAACCCTATGTAGCCGCATGAACCCTGTGTAGCCACGTGAACCCTGTGTAGCCGCGTGAACCCTGTGTAGCCGCGTGAACTCTGTGCAGTTGCGTGAACCCTGTGCAGCCGTGTGAACCCTGTGTAGCTGTGTGAACCCTGTGTAGCTGCGTGAACCTTGTGTAGCCGCGTGAACCCTGTGTAGCTGCGTGAACCCTGTGTAGCTGCGTGAACGCTGTGTAGCCACGTGAACCCTGTGTAGCTGCGTGAACCCTGTGTAGCTGTGTGAACCCTGTGTAGCTGTGTGAACCCTGTGTAGCTGCGTGAACCCTGTCTAGCCGCGTGAACCTTGTGTAGCCGCGTGAACCCTGTGTAGCCGCGTGAACCCTGTGTAGCTGTGTGAACCCTGTGTAGCCGCGTGAACCCTGTGTAGCCGCGTGAACCCTGTGTAGCCGCGTGTACCCTGTGTATCCGCGTGAACCCTGTGTAGCTGCGTGAACGCTGTGTAACTGCGTGAACCCTGTGTAGCCGCGTGAACCCTGTGTAGCCGCGTGAACCCTGTGTAGCCGCGTGAACCCTGTGTAGCCGCGAGAACCCGGTGTAGCTGTGTGAACCCTATGTAGCCGCATGAACCCTGTGTAGCCACGTGAACCCTGTGTAGCCGCGTGAACCCTGTGTAGCCGCGTGAACTCTGTGCAGTTGCGTGAACCCTGTGCAGCCGTGTGAACCCTGTGTAGCTGTGTGAACCTTGTGTAGCCGCGTGAACCCTGTGTAGCCGCGTGAACGCTGTGTAGCTGTGTGAACCCTGTGTAACTGTGTGAACCCTGTGTAGCTGTGTGAACCCTGTGTAGCCGCGTGAACCCTGTGTAGCTGTGTGAACCCTGTGTAGCCACGTGAACCCTGTGTTGCTGTGTGAACCCTGTGTAGCCGCGTGAACCCTGTGTAGCTGTGTGAACCCTGTATAGCCGCGTGAACCTTGTGTAGCAGCGTGAACTCTGTGTAGCTGCGTGAACGCTGTGTAGCCACGTGAACCCTGTGTAGCTGCGTGAACCCTGTGTAGCTGTGTGAACCCTGTGTAGCTGCGTGAACCCTGTGTAGCCACGTGAACCCTGTGTAGCCGCGTGAACCCTGTGTAGCTGTGTGAACCCTGTGTAGCCGCGTGAACCTTGTGTAGCCACGTGAACCCTGTGTAGCTGCGTGAACCTTGTGTAGCCGCGTGAACCCTGTGTAGCTGCGTGAACCCTGTGTAGCTGCGTGAACGCTGTGTAGCCACGTGAACCCTGTGTAGCTGCGTGAACCCTGTGTAGCTGTGTGAACCCTGTGTAGCTGTGTGAACCCTGTGTAGCTGCGTGAACCCTGTCTAGCCGCGTGAACCTTGTGTAGCCGCGTAAACCCTGTGTAGCCGCGTGAACCCTGTGTAGCTATGTGAACCCTGTGTAGCCGCGTGAACCCTGTGTAGCCGCGTGAACCCTGTGTAGCCGCGTGTACCCTGTGTATCCGCGTGAACCCTGTGTAGCTGCGTGAACGCTGTGTAACTGCGTGAACCCTGTGTAGCCGCGTGAACCCTGTGTAGCCGCGTGAACCCTGTGTAGCCGCGTGAACCCTGTGTAGCCGCGAGAACCCGGTGTAGCTGTGTGAACCCTATGTAGCCGCATGAACCCTGTGTAGCCACGTGAACCCTGTGTAGCCGCGTGAACCCTGTGTAGCCGCGTGAACTCTGTGCAGTTGCGTGAACCCTGTGCAGCCGTGTGAACCCTGTGTAGCTGTGTGAACCTTGTGTAGCCGCGTGAACCCTGTGTAGCCGCGTGAACGCTGTGTAGCTGTGTGAACCCTGTGTAACTGTGTGAACCCTGTGTAGCTGTGTGAACCCTGTGTAGCCGCGTGAACCCTGTGTAGCTGTGTGAACCCTGTGTAGCCGCGTGAACCCTGTGTAGCTGCGTGAACCCTGTGTAGCTGTGTGAACCCTGTGTTGCTGTGTGAACACTGTGTAGCCGCGTGAACCCTGTGTAGCCGCGTGAACCCTGTGTAGCTGTGTGAACCCTGTGTTGCTGTGTGAACACTGTGTAGCCGCGTGAACCCTGTGTAGCCGCGTGAACCCTGTGTAACTGCGTGAACACTGTGTAGCTGCGTGAACCCTGTGTAGCCGCGTGAACCCTGTGTAGCTGTGTGAACCCTGTGTAGCTGTGTGAACCCTGTGTAGCTGCGTGAACCCTGTGTAGCTGCGTGAACCTTGTGTAGCTGCGTGAACCCTGTGTAGCCACGTGAACCCTGTGTAGCCACGTGAACCCTGTGTAGCTGCGTGAACCCTGTGTAGAAGCGTGAACCCTGTGTAGCTACGTGAACCCTGTGTAGCTGCGTGAACCTTGTGTAGCTGCGTGAACCCTGTGTAGCTGCGTGAACCCTGTGTAGCCGCGTGAACCCTGTGTAGCTGCGTGAACCCTGTGTAGAAGCGTGAACCCTCTGTAGCCACGTGAACCCTGTGTAGCTGCGTGAACCCTGTGTAGTTGTGTGAACCCTGTGTAGCCGCGTGAACCCTGTGTAGCTGCATGAACCCTGTGTAGCCGCGTGAATCCTGTGTAGCTGTGTGAACCCTGTGTAGCTGCGTGACCCCTGTGTAGCTGTATGAACCCTGTGTAGCCGCGTGAACCCTGTGTAGCCGCGTGAACCCTGTGTAGCCGCGTGAACCCTGTGTAGCCGCGTGAACCCTGTGTAGCTGCGTGAACCCTGTGTAGCTGCGTGAACCCTGTGTAGCTGCGTGAACCCTGTGTAGCTGCGTGAACCCTGTGTAGCCGCGTAAACCCTGTGTAGCCGCGTGAACCCTGTGTAGCCGCGTGAACCCTGTGTAGCCGCGTGAACCCTGTGTAGCCGCGTGAACCCTGTGTAGCTGCGTGAACCCTGTGTAGCCGCGTGAACCCTGTGTAGCTGCGTGAACCCTGTGTAGCCGTGTGAACCCTGTGTAGCTGCGTGAACCCTGTGTAGCCGCGTGAACCCTGTGTAGCCGCGTGAACCCTGTGTAGCTGCGTGAACCCTGTGTAGCCGCGTGAACCCTGTGTAGCTGTGTGAACCCTGTGTAGCTGTGTGAACCCTGTGTAGTTGTGTGAACCCTGTGTAGCCGCGTGAACCCTGTGTAGTTGTGTGAACCCTGTGTAGCCGCGTGAACCCTGTGTAGCTGTGTGAACCCTGTGTAGCTGCGTGAACCCTGTGTAGCCGCGTGAACTCTGTGTAGCCGCGTGAACCCTGTGTAGCTGTGTGAACCCTGTGTAGCCGCGTGAACCTTGTGTAGCCACGTGAACCCTGTGTAGCTATGTGAACCTTGTGTAGCTGCGTGAACCCTGTGTAGCTGCGTGAACCCTCTGTAGCTACGTGAACGCTGTGTAGCCACGTGAACCCTGTGTAGCTGCGTGAACCCTGTGTAGCTGTGTGAACCCTGTGTAGCTGTGGGAACCCTGTGTAGCTGCGTGAACCCTGTGTAGCCGCGTGAACCCTGTGTAGCCGCGTGAACCCTGTGTAGCCGCGTGAACCCTGTGTAGCTGTGTGAACCCTGTGTAGCCGCGTGAACCCTGTGTAGCCGCGTGAACCCTGTGTAGCCACGTGTACCCTGTGTAGCCGCGTGAACCCTGTGTAGCTGCGTGAACGCTGTGTAGCTGTGTGAACCCTGTGTAGCCGCGTGAACCCTGTGTAGCCGCGTGAACCCTGTGTAGCCGCGTGAACCCTGTGTAGCTGTGTGAACCCTGAGTAGCCGCTTGAACCCTGTGTAGCTGTGTGAACCCTGTGTAGCCGCGTGAACCCTCTGTAGCCGCGTGAACCCTGTGTAGCCGCGTGAACCCTGTGTAGCTGCGTGAACCCTGTGTGCCCGAGTGAACCCTGTGTTTAATACTTTTAAATACACGGTACTTTAAAATGTATATATACAATGTACGATGTGCAGGCAGTTAGACCAAAAGTGTATACAAACAATTTGTGCTGTTAAAGGGTCAAGGTGCTATGTGCAGTTCAGAAGGTTAATACACTCACCATCACTGTGTATTGACATCAACATGATAAACACACACACTGGTAATACAGTAAGAATAAAATTGTCCTTACCATCATTAATGGGCAGAAGTTGTGTTTGCTATCGTCCTGGGTAGCCGAGCAGAGACTGGAAGCAGTATTACCTAATATGGCAAAAAAACAAATAAATTTAAGGTTTCTATGACTAAATTTCTCCCACCAAAACATAGTAAATGTTTAGAAAAATTAAAAACGAAATTTTAGGTATTGTACTTTGAGCGGAAGTTCAGAGTGTGAGCAAGTTTAAGAAGAGCTGGTAGGAGTAAGGAGGGTGGGCAGGAGTGAGGAGGGTGGGCAGGAGTGAGGAGGGTGGGCAGGAGTAGTAGGGATGGCAGTCCAGCGGCCCTTTTTTTTCTGGGAAAAAAAGGGCCCCTGGACTGCCAGGGTTTTCAGGCGAATTTGGCTAGTCACAGATTTGGAATTAAGGAATTCTTATGAGGGAGTAATTTCTGAGATTTTAAAAGTTTGTTAAGGTTTCTTATGATGAAAATAATGTCATACGAGTTTGTTAAGAGATCTGGGGAAAAAAGGGCCCCTGGACTGCCAGGGTTTTCAGGCAAATTTGGCTAGTCGCAGATTTGGAATTAAGGAATTCTTATGAGGGGAGTAATTTCTGAGATTTTAGAGGTTTGTTAAGGTTTCTTATGATGA
This sequence comes from Procambarus clarkii, assembly GCF_020424385.1. Lineage (NCBI taxonomy): Eukaryota > Metazoa > Arthropoda > Malacostraca > Decapoda > Cambaridae > Procambarus > Procambarus clarkii. The sequence continues at coordinate 83,834 of NW_025561786.1, read as the reverse complement.
AAATAATGTCATACGAGTTTTTTAAGAGATCTGGGAAAAAAAGGGCCCCTGGACTGCCAGGGTTTTCAGGCGAATTTGGCTAGTCACAGATTTGGAATTAAGGAATTCTTATGAGGAGCATAATTTCTGAGATTTTAGAGGTTTGTTAAGCATTCTTATGAAGAAAATAAGTAGGAAAATCTTATATAAAAATTTTAGAAAATATCGTGTTTGTGTCACAGCATTTCCAGGTAAACTCTCTGGACAACCTTTGCCTGTTTTCAATAACCGAACATTTGGAAAAAAGGGCCCCTGGACTGCCAGGGTTTTCACACGAATTTGGCTAGTCACAGATTTGGAATTAAGGAATTCTTATGATGAGCATAATTTCTGAGATTTTAGAGGTTTGTTAAAAGTTCTTATGATGAAAATAAGTAGGAAAATCTTAAAGAAAATTTTTAGAAAATATCGTGTTTTATAACAATTTACGGCTGTTTCACCTGTAAAGACCAACATTCTTCAGAGTCTAGTTGTTGACCTAAATTATTTAGAGTCCGCTTTGTGAGCAAATTTCGTCAGAGTACATTTTCAGATCAATTTTCATTAGAGTCAAGTTTTATACCGAAAATTCATCAGATTTCACTTTGTGCCCAAAATATTCAGAGTCCAGTTTATGCCTGAAATAATCAGAGTCAAGTTTTACCTGGAAAATTAACAGAGTCCAATTAACAACAGAAATTCGTCAGAGACCAGTTTGTGCCCAAAATTCTTCAGAGTCCACTTTGTTAGCAAAATTAGTCAGAGACAGTTTAAAGCTCAAATTTCATCAGAGTTCTGTTTATGCCTGAAATAATCAGAGTCAAGTTTTTCCCTGAAATTAACAGAGTCCACTTTGTTAGCAAAATTAGTCAGAGACAGTTTAAAGCTCAAATTTCATCAGAGTCCGTTTTGTGAGCAAAATTCGTCAGAGTCCTGTAATCTGCGAAAATTCGTCTAAGTCCATTTTATACTCAAAAATAATCAGAGTCCAATTATCAACAGAAATTCGTCAGAGTCCAGTTTTCTAGCAAAATTCGCCAGAGTCCTGTAATCTGTGAAAATTTGACAGAGTCCATTTTATACTCAAAAATAATCAGAGTCCAATTATCAACAGAAATTCCTCAGAGTCCAGTTTTCTATCTTTGTAAATAACCCATCAATTTCCCTGAAATTTTTACCCTCTGTATTTCAGACATAGTAAATATGATGTAAACAATTATAAAACTCTAGCTCTTGGACTCTGTCCAAGTTCACTCCTGTAAATTCATTACTATCAGTCCAAATCTCCCTGAGATTTAAACGCCCAACTACATTTTCATACATAGTAAATAAAAGCCAGTTCAGTTACCGAGTTTCAACTCTTGTTCCCCGCTTATCTCATTTTATACAAGTTCTTTATTTTCCAACTAAATCACCTGAGATTTAAGATCACCTTATTTCTAACCTAGTAAAATTAATCAGGCCATTAGCCAAGCTCCATTTCCTCTTTCTTAGATCATCGAACATAAATATATCTGATCAAGTCCTTCTCCAGCCTAACTCTTTATCAGAGTAATCACCTTACCCTTTCCCTCCCATACCTTCTCATCCCCAACGTATCCAAACCTTCAATAATCATACTGTATTTGCATATTTTCTCTATATTCAGCTGTGTTCTTCACATTTTTTTCCATGTTATCTGTGTTCACTCCATGTTCTACAAATGTTCACAGCAAGCTCAGTTCAAATTTTTTTACCTGTTTTTCTCATTTTTTCTGTTTTCTACCATTTTCCCCGTATGTTCATTATGTTTTTCATGTACATCATATGTTCTCTGTATAACTTTTATACTCAATATTCATGTTCTCAATGTTCTTAGCTTGTTCTTCACATGTTCAGTGTTCATTCTTTGTATTCCCTATGTTCCTTATCATGTCTTCATATTCTCTGTAAGTTCATATTCCCTGCATGTTCACTCTATTCATCAACTTTTTCTTACATGTTTTCTGTGTTCACCGTATGTTCACTTTGTTCATTCCCTTACTTAACCTCAATTTTTTTTATGTTCTTTGTTTCTTTAAAACAATTTGTTTCTTACATTCACTAACTAGTTCTTTGTCAAATATTATACAGCAATATTATACAGCAATATTATACGGCAATACAGTTCCCTCAACAATTTTAGTCACCCAGTTTTATTTGCAAAACTATGTCAAAGTAATTCTCGTAGTCAACTTAACAGTTCCACCAACCTTGTTCTTAAACAAATCTACACTTTATTCAGTTCCAAATTTACAAAAACAAACCTTTCTTGTAACTTCTTAACTAAAAATCTTTCGCCAATCAACTAAAACATAGTCACTTTCGTCATTTCTCAACTAAACTTATTATCCAATTAACCAAAAAATAGTCAGGATTAATCTCATTCAACACGGTTCTTAACTAAAACAACCTTTCTCTTAGCTAAAAATCGTCAAAGGAATCTTACCCTCATTGTTCTTAACTAAAATAACCTTTCTCTTAGCAAAAATAGTCAAGGGAAACGTTTCCAATACTGTTCATAACTAACTTTATCCATCGTCAAGTAATTGAAAATAGTCTCGTTCATCATTTCGTAACAGCCATTATGTTTTCGTCAAGTAAGAAAATATAGTCAAAGATATCTATCATCGTCGTTCTTAACTGACATTTATACTTTGTGGAGCACTAAAATAGTCACTGTCGTCATATTTTTTCTTGTCTTTCCTCAACTAAAATAGTCAAATGTAACTTTTCAACACTTTCGTAACTAAAATTATATGTTGTTAAGTAAGAAAAATAGTCAAAGGTGCTCTCCGTAACACCAAAGTTACTCTTCGAGAAATCAAAGACACTCTTCAATACATCAAGGACTTACTCAAAGACACCAAAGTTGCACTCAAAGACATCCTTTGAAACATCAAAGACATCCTTTAAGACATCAAAGACACCTCTCGAGGCATCAAAGACACTCTCAAACACGCCAAAAGGCACTCTTCGAGATATCAAAGTTATTCTTCGAAACATAAAAGTTGCTCTGTAAGATATTTTCGTTCATCAAACTTATTCTCAGAGATATCTAAAGTTATTCTCAGAACAATCAAAAGTTATTCTAAGACAACAAAAGTTATTCTCAGAGCTACCCAAAACTATTCTCAGAGTCATCAAAGCTATTCTCAGAATCATCAAAGTTGTTCCAAAAGACGTTAAAAATTAATCGCAGTCATCAAACTTGTTCTCAAAGTCATCAAAGTTAATCTTAGAGTTATCAAAGGTAATCTCTAACTCACTTTTGTTCATCAAAGTTGATCTCAGAGTTAACAAAGGTAATCTCTAACTCACTCTCGTTCATCAAAGTTGTTTCAAAGACATCAAAGTTAATCTCAGAGTTATCCAAAGATATTCTCATGTCCACAAAAGTTATTCTGAACTATCAAAGTTAATCTCAGACATCTTCGTTCATAAAAGTTATTCTAAGAGCTATCAAAAGTTATTCTCAGCCATGATATGTTATTCTCTAAGTAACCTTCCGTTCATCAAAGTCATTCTCAGAGTCATCAAAAGTTATTCTCAGAGTCACCTTCGATATTCAAAGAAGCCTTCTGAGACATCCTCGTTCAACAAAACTGTCCTCAGAGCCATCAAAAAAGTTAAATACAGTCATCAAAGTTATTCTTTAAGTATCTTTTCGTTCATCAGAGAAGCTTTCTAAGACATCTTTTGTGGGATATTTGGGGCTTGAATCTGATTATTTAAATATTAAAGTAGTAAATTAAATTACGAAGGACCACCCGCTTTTATAGTAAAAAGGGAAACTGAGAATTTCTGATCATTAGATAATTCCTAGATGAACCCGTAACTATGGATAAAATACTAGAGAATATGACCATAGAAATAATTAATGGGCTGTATAATTAAATGAATCAAACCCTCAAACACCTACATTGAGGGGTTATTACTGGAGGTAAGTACGTCCAGGAATTAGTGTGGTTCGTTCACTAATTCAATTAATAATAATCTAATCCTATAAAATTATATTGAAACTGATATCATTACCATAAATGGGAACATAGATTATAAGTATAGTAATGAGAGTTACAGTAAACACACATTAATCCTGAGGAATTCTGCATATAAAGAATTGCAATAGATTCATGAAAGAATATAAAAATCTTAGATTAATGATGATTCCTTTAGACAAGCCGCAGAGTTTCCTCTAATTCTCTGGACTCGGTTGGCTGACGAATGGGACGGATTAACATGGGAGAAGGCGGCAGGGAGAATTCTTCTCACGTGCTGCAAGACAAATATTTACAGTAGCAACTAATTTAACTACTGAATCTCTATATTCAAGAAATTGAGAGTTACAGGTGACAAAATTTAATCACCTGTTATTAGATGTTATCGTGCGTCATAACGGTCAATCACCCAGCTACTACAAAACTCTTTACCAGATGCATCACATAGAGGGAATATACTTAGCTGAAAGGGCACTGTATAAGTTTTAAGATTGCCGTAATTCGCGTCCCCAGGCTCCGGCTAAGCCTATCCTGGATAGTGGAGCGCTTCACTGGCTGGTCACGTGTCGTCAAGAACCAGGTTAAAAGGTTCCTTATTTGACACCAGCACCAGCTGAAGATATTATCTGCAAGGTTATTCACGCCTCACAGTGGCGACTTTCATCTGAGGATGGATAACGTCTGCCCTAGTGGCTGGGCAATGGCGTCTCCTTGTGAGTACGGTATGCGCAGGTCTGCCTCAGAGGGGCTCTCCACGTGTACTGAGTTGGTCCTCCTCAACCCATGCCGCGTCCCGCGTTCATAAAACAAATTATGTCACGAACATTAATATTTCTCGCATTTACGCTTGAAACGTTGAAGACTGGACGGGTTTATTATTTAGAGAAGGAAATTATTATTATTTACCAATTTAAGAATAGTAAATATATAAGGGAGAGGAATTAATGTCTCCCCATGGCATTCACTGGTGACGTTAACTTTTATTACGAGATAATCGCTATGACTCCAACGCTCTATTCGGCTTTTAGTTGGAGGTCAATTCATCTGCAATTAGTTATCATACAGAATGCCTTAGTTATAGAGAATCGCATTTAATTATCACATACATTGGATATAATGTGTTTATTGTAAGGAAATCTGACGCAATACTGGCGTCAGGTGACGTGAGAATTCTAGCCTACTGCACAGATGAAATTATTAGTACATGAGAATTCTACGTGTTGTTAATTTTACTTACTACAATAATTAATATGTTAGTAATAAGTAATGAGAATACAACAGTGTTGTATTCGGTGTTGGAAATATCCAACATAACTCCGGGGGGAGGATTCTAGGGTCGTAGTGTACTGTGGTGTACTGACCTATCCCGAAGTGATATTAAGATTAGTACATTAGTATGTTAATATGTTAGTATGTTAGTACACACATAACGGACGTCCCGGATTTATCAAGGACTTACAAGAACTTGAGTCTTGCTATTTACATGTCAAATGAAACATGTTACTTATAGCCTACACAATAATTAAAGAATTGCTCTTAGTTGAGAACTATAATAGGCTTGTAGTTTCCCTTAGTGGAAACATGTATTAAATATTGAAACATTAAATGATTAAGTTATCGGTAATCAGGAACTCTCTAAAGTTTACTATAAGCTCAACAACTAGGGTCGCAGTGACATGTAATGGTGTAATACGTAGCTGCTGAATCGTAAGTAAACTCAGAATAAGTTCCTAAGAACTGATAACACTATTGTATAACTATACAGTAAAGTATTATTAGTCATTTAAGATCAAGGAGACTATGACACTACAGTGAGGTCACTGTCTAGGGTCGCTGTGACTTGTAACTATTGAGTTACTAGACAATAACATCACGCAGCATCATGATCACCCCAAATTCAAATGAGGAAATTGAATTTAATGTGCACTGCCGTGCAGTAGTCATTCTGACTGATGGTACAACTAATTTGCTAACTAGCTAAATAATAGAAAAGTAGAGAACTGAAAAGTTTATTCATTAAAATCAAGGAAAATTCTGAGTCGACAGTGAGATCAGTAGCCTAGTCATTCTGACTTATGAGCTAATTAAATGGTAGCTCATAGGCTTGACACTGTAAACTGGTTAGTACGAAATCACCTTTACATGAATTTGAGTTTATTGAATCAGTCTCTATAAGTATAGTCAACTGTAATTAATGGTGAGTACAGATTAGGCTAGTACTCAGTTGACGCTAACTAAAGTCCCTAAACTTACCTAAGTAAGGGACTAAGCTAATTGTGAGCAAAAATGTACTCGAATTAACATTGTGAGCAGTATTGAGCTCATTAACTGGTCGAGTTATATTGAACTCGTGAACATGGTGAGCTACAGTGAGCTCGTTAGCAGTGCTAACAGGGTGAGTTACAGTGAACTCGTCAACAGTGTTGACAGGGTGAGCTACAGTGAGCTCGTTAGCAGTGCTAACAGGGTGAGTTCAGTGAACTCGTCAACAGTGTTGACAGGGCGAGCTGCAGTGAGCTCGTTAGCAGTGCTAACAGGGTGAGTTACAGTGAACTCGTCAACAGTGTTGACAGGGTGAGCTACAGTGAGCTCGTTAGCAGTGCTAACAGGGTGAGTTGCAGTGAACTCGTCAACAGTGTTGACAGGGTGAGCTGCAGTGAGCTCGTTAGCAGTGCTAACAGGGTGAGTTGCAGTGAACTCGTCAACAGTGTTGACAGGGTGAGCTCGTTAGCAGTGCTAACAGGGTGAATTGCAGTGAACTCGTCAACAGTGTTGACAGGGTGAGCTACAGTGAGCTCGTTAGCAGTGCTAACAGGGTGAGTTACAGTGAACTCGTCAACAGTGTTGACAGGGTGAGCTACAGTGAGCTCGTTAGCAGTGCTAACAGGGTGAGTTACAGTGAACTCGTCAACAGTGTTGACAGGGTGAGCTACAGTGAGCTCGTTAGCAGTGCTAACAGGGTGAGTTACAGTGAACTCGTCAACAGTGTTGACAGGGTGAGCTGCAGTGAGCTCGTTAACAGGGTGAGTTACAGTGAACTCGTCAACAGTGTTGACAAGGTGAGCTACAGTGAGCTCGTTAGCAGTGCTAACAGGGTGAGTTGCAGTGAACTTGTCAACAGTGTTGACAGGGTGAGCTACAGTGAGCTCGTTAGCAGTGCTAACAGGGTGAGTTCAGTGAACTCGTCAACAGTGTTGACAGGGTGAGCTGCAGTGAGCTCGTTAACAATGTTAACAGGGTGAGTTCAGTGAACTCGAATTAACGAGGTGGAGTTTTGCATTATTCAATTATCATGACGAGCAGTGCTCGTGGCATGGGGAACAAGCACTCATATTATTACGTTAATTCTAAGGTGAGCTATATTACGCTCATGAAGCATGTTAATTAACAATGCTAATGTTTAACGATAATGCATTAAACATTAGTTCTCTGTAAATTCGCTTACATATTAGTAAGTTTGCAAGTTTGTTCGTGTTGCGCTCCTACACTAAATAAGCAGAAACGAAAGAAAAACAACTCAAACAATTAATGCAAGTATTTATCACTAACTCTTAGTGCAGAAAACATGGTATTAAGAAGGTTTTCTTGGCAAACCTTTAAGCGCAAGTATAGTGGACCAGTGGTCCTAGTGAATTTGTAATTAAATTCAGGAAATGCCAGTGGCATTGAGTGCTAGATTCTCTAGCCTAACATTATTAATTACTTAGGGAGTACTGGATTCTCTAGCCCAACATTACAATTTACCTAGAAAGACTGAGTGTGGTCAATTACTACTTGTCGAGAATAATTCTAGGTCAGCAGTGAATTCAATAGTTTGGTCGCTGTGACTTGTACTTGTTTGAGTACGGACCATTGGTTTTCACTGAGAGCTATGAAACATCTCGGCGAGTACCAATTGCACTACATTCAATCTGAGTTTATTACTCAGCTGTGTTTCTCCTTTTAGCTTGCTGCTGGAGATTTACTGCTGACTAATTTATTATTATTGGCAGGTTTAGGCTTGTTCACATTCAGAACTTTACCAGTAAGTAAGTAGCCACCTGCAGATTGGAGCATATTCATTCCCAATCGTTTAACATGTCCAGTTATGAACTGGTAATAGTAGTCGGCTCCTACTAGTACATCTACATTGTTAAGGCGGTCAGACGTTAACTTGTTGTCAGCCAAATTAATTTCACGTTCCTGCAGGAAGTGGGCTGTGTACCCCAGACCCTTAATATTTAAGTCTAAAGGTATTTGATCTACAACAATGGCTTGGACAGCCTTGGCATGACTACCTAGTCGTACAAGCGGTTGAACTACTGAGTATTCATGGGTTCCTCGATTTATCATGGACCCTGACAAGTTTAATTTTACCTGTCCTATTGGTTGTAAATTAAGTGCCTCTGCTGCCCTTTGAGTAATGAAAGTTCTCTGGGAACCTTGATCAAATAGTCCACGTATGGTGATCTTGGCTCCTCTGTTCTTCACTTGAAGTTGGGCAGTAGGCAAGGCAGCATCTACTTGAGATGCTTGGGAAGTTACGCTGTACACATCTCGAACCTTGCAGCACTGTACTGGTGTAGATTCTCTACGTCCTATTCTAGGATTGACATAATTAGTCCTAACTAATTTGCACAGTGCAGCATGATGCTTGCCCCTTCTACACCTATTGCAGGTGTTCAGTGGGGTGTCACAGCTGTTAACATTATGTGGTTTGAGACACCTAGTACATTTGTGTAACTGTTTGAGTCGTCTGACTCTTGTGTCTCTATTAGGATAATTAGTACATTTGTACAGAGAATGTTTTTGATTGCAAAACAAGCATATTCCCCATCCTACAGATCGTTTAGGTGTTACTGATTTAGGTAAAACAGTATTTGCAGGTTGTGATGGTTTTGCTGCTTGCATTTGCTTGTTATTTATTCTCTTGTGAGTACTTGGTGTACTCTGGGGAACCATTAATAGGCTCTTGGGAGTGCTCTTTGGACTATTAGATCTCTTAGGAGCACCTGTGGGACTCTTAGGCCTCACTGATGAATCAGTGTTTGACTGATTCTGGTTACATTGATTATTAGCACCTTGGTTACCTAGTGACAGTGTCACTTTAGGAGTTTCAGGCAAGGAAACTGATGTAGGTACAGTTTTGGTGCATTCAGATTTAGCATTAATTGCTTGGTCTACTGTATGATTGCTCATATTGCGCAAACCTGTAAATATATCCTGCATTGACAGGGTATTACCATTCTGGTATACATATAATTTATTAAGTGTGTCACCAGACAATTTTCTCTGGATGATAATTTTAGTCATCCACTCAGTAGTTGGGTGATCCACCTCTTTACTGAAAGAATTTATCAATGACTCAAGCTGGAAACTAAAGGCTTGTAAAGAGTCAACTGATTGTTCTGGTGAAGATAAATTTAATAATTGGTGCACAAGGTTTATAATAGTCTTCTCATTGTTAGCACTTACTTTAGAAGGCTGTTGTGAGCAATTGTGACCATTACTTGTGTTGCTTAAGACTTCTTGCTTAGCCTCAGCTTTGATTACAGCTTCGACTGCTGCTGCAGCATTTGCTTTATCATTTTCTGGTTCAGATTCACTGATTATTGCAGCTTCACTTGTTTCATCTGCAGCTTCACTTGTTTCTCTGGGTTCTGGTGATAAGCTAGTTAATTCAGTAGCCTTATGTATTGAACTTATAGAATCCAAGGAACATTGAGAAGAGTGGTCTGAAATTTGATCAGACTCTGTAAACAAATCATCACATGAAGCTGTATTAGATGAGAGGTTAGAAAATGAAGGTTGGACTTCAGTTGTTGATCCTGTATAGTGATCAGCATTGATTAGAGGATTCTCCTCGTCTTGAGGTAGTTCAGGTATTTCATCTGAACTGAGTGTTAACTTGGATACAGGTCTATTAATGATCTGATCTACCCACTCGGGAATATCTTGTCTCGCAAGCACCTCCTTATATCGGTCTAACCTGGTTTGAATGGAATGTTCATAGTTATCGAGATCAGATTCTGTTAGACGTAAGTGGTCTGAGACAGTGTGACCGACTTGGAGTAAATTCCTGTGGGACTCGATTACAGTCTTTACATGATCATATTTTTGGATGGCGCTCCTTATGTATGCTAGTCTATAGACGTCACCTGGATCAGTTTCTACACAAAGATGACATTTCATAAGCAGTTTTCCTAAGGGACGTTGAAGAGCTGTTAAGAATCTTGCATTCCTTTCTAAAGGATTCATTCTTGCGGTAAATTGAGCCTGATAGGGCTTATGTAGCTAGTGGTATAGCTATAGTCTGCTCCTTGATGTAGAGCAGGTATAAGTACTGACAGCCTAATATTTCTTGAGGCTGGTTGTAATTTACCTCATTTAGAGGTTAGCTACCTACCTAATAATAAGCAACTAAGATTTGAGTGGTACCTTGGTCTCACTACAGGTGTTCCTCAGCTTAGCTCTTCTAAATCAGCCTCGGATGGGTAGTGGACTTACAGTAACACTCAAAGACATACATAGAAATATGCAATAAAATAATTACACAATAAATGGTTAATCCCACCCTTGATAGGGTCAGCACAAAATGAATAATATATGTGTCACTAACTAGCTCAAGCCTAGTCGTGAGAATTTCTACTTGAGAAACTACAACTATATTTAGTCTGTGCTTGTGCCAGATTCAACACAATCACAGCCTAAATTGCGACCTAATGAAGGTAGGCAAAGATTATATTATGGTGCAGTAATGTGCAGATAATTGTGCTGTGTTTTTGGGTTTTTTGTATTTTATATAATATACACTTGTGTAATTATGTGTATAAGAAATTATATGAACACAAAGGAATTAATTGTGTTTGGCAAGTATTCTACTGCCGTAAATATTATCTAACTCCTAAATGTACTCCTAATTGTGGAATAAAATATTATCAGGGTTAGTAATGATTAACTAGTATGAGATCAGTAATTTATATTAGTATACTGGATCCCTAAATATTAATGATCCACTGACTTGAGTGAATCAGTAATTATAACATGGATTCAGGCTATAATGGAGTCTGCTGACAGCCATATATTGAAACATTGGTATAGCCTAAATGGTTAACACTTAATTGGTGTTAGTGATTAATATAAGGTTATGAGCTGTTGCTCTTGGTGACCTAAAGATTCTACTTCAGTATGAAGTGTAGGTCTAAATGTTGTGGGTAATTGGCTATGACCCACTAAAGCTACCTTATACATGAGGTGAAAGTAGCAATATGTTAGTGTGATCTAGGCTAACTGATGTGTTACATTGTTAGTTGATACAATTAATTAAATAGTTAGTCTAGCTTCTATCACACAAGGATTAGTTATTAATGGTTAATATTTTAATTATAAATTTAATGCCCATCCGGTTCGATAAGGACCATAATGTGGGATATTTGGGGCTTGCATCTGATTATTTAAATATTAAAGTAGTAAATTAAATTACGAAGGACCACCCGCTTTTATAGTAAAGAGGGAAACTGAGAATTTCTGATCATTAGATAATTCCTAGATGAACCCGTAACTATGGATAAAATACTAGAGAATATGATCATAGAAATAATTAATGGGCTGTATAATTAAATGAATCAAACCCTCAAACACCTACATTGGGGGGTTATTACTGGAGGTAAGTACGTCCAGAAATTAGTGTGGTTCGTTCACTAATTCAATTAATAATAATCTAATCCTATAAAATTATATTGAAACTGATATCATTACCATAAATGGGAACATAGATTATAAGTATAGTAATGAGAGTTACAGTAAACACACATTAATCCTGAGGAATTCTGCATATAAAGAATTGCAATAGATTCATGAAAGAATATAAAAATCTTAGCTTAATGATGATTCCTTTAGACAAGCCCCGGAGTTTCCTCTAATTCTCTGGACACGGTTGGCTGACGAATGGGACGGATTAACATGGGAGAAGGTGGCAGGGAGAATTCTTCTCACGTGCTGCAAGACAAATATTTACAGTAGCAACTAATTTAACTACTGAATCTCTATATTCAAGAAATTGAGAGTTACAGGTGACAAAATTTAATCACCTGTTATTAGATGTTATCGTGCGTCATAACGGTCAATCACCCAGCTACTACGAAACTCTTTACCAGATGCATCACATAAAGGGAATATACTTAGCTGAAAGGGCACTGTATAAGTTTTAAGATTGCCGTAATTCGCGTCCCCAGGCTCCGGCTAAGCCTATCCTGGATAGTGGCGCGCTTCACTGGCTGGTCACGTGTCGTCAAGAACCAGATTAAAAGGTTCCTTATTTGACACCAGCACCAGCTGAAGATATTATCTGCAAGGTTATTCACGCCTCACAGTGGCGACTTTCATCTGAGGATGGATAACGTCTGCCCTAGTGGCTGGGCAATGGCGTCTCCTTGTGAGTACGGTATGCGCAGGTCTGCCTCAGAGGGGCTCTCCACGTGTACTGAGTTGGTCCTCCTCAACCCACGCCGCGTCCCGCGTTCATAAAACAAATTATGTCACGAACATTAATATTTCTTGCATTTACGCTTGAAACGTTGAAGACTGGACGGGTTTATTATTTAGAGGAGGAAATTATTATTATTTACCAATTTAAGAATAGTAAATATATAAGGGAGAGGAATTAATGTCTCCCCATGGCATTCACTGGTGACATTAACTTTTATTACGAGATAATCGCTATGACTCCAACGCTCTATTCGGCTTTTAGTTGGAGGTCAATTCATCTGCAATTAGTTATCATACAGAATGCCTTAGTTATAGAGAATCGCATTTAATTCTCACGTACATTGGATATAATGTGTTTATTGTAAGGAAATCTGACGCAATACTGGCGTCAGGTGACGTGAGAATTCTAGCCTACTGCACAGATGAAATTATTAGTACATGAGAATTCTACGTGCTGTTAATTTTACTTACTAGAGAGAGAGAGAGAGCGAGAGCGAGAGCGAGAGCGAGAGCGAGAGCGAGAGAGAGCGAGAGCGAGAGAGAGCGAGAGAGAGCGAGAGAGAGCGAGAGAGAGCGAGAGAGAGCGAGAGAGAGAGAGAGAGAGAGAGAGAGAGAGAGAGAGAGAGAGAGAGAGAGAGAGAGAGAGAGAGAGAGAGAGAGAGAGACAGAGAGAATGAGACAGAGACAGAGAGAGAGAGAGAGACAGACAGAGAGAGAGAGCAGACAGAGAGAAAGAGAGTGTGCGTGTGCGTGTTGAGTCACCATCAGAGGTATAATAGTCAGCTCATCACATACCTGCCTTTCCATAAAGCCAAGGCCAAGGTCGCCAGCGAGGCCGAACAATGTGTTTATCTTGACTGTACCTTGAAGCGTCACCCTCGCTACTGTGATGATCCCAGCTGGGTACGGTGATGATCCCAGCTGGCTACTGTGATGATCCCAGGTGGCTACGGTGATGATCCCAGCTGGCTACTGTGATGATCCCAGCTGGCTACGGTGATGATCCCAGCTGGCTACTGTGATGATCCCAGCTGGCTACTGTGATGATCCCAGCTGGCTACTGTGATGATCCCAGCTGGCTACTGTGATGATCCCAGCTGGCTACTGTGATGATCCCAGCTGGCTACTGTGATGATCCCAGCTGGCTACTGTGATGATCCCAGCTGGCTACTGTGATGATCCCAGCTGGCTACTGTGATGATCCCAGCTGGCTACTGTGATGATCCCAGCTGGCTACTGTGATGATCCCAGCTGGCTACTGTGATGATCCCAGCTGGCTACTGTGATGATCCCAGCTGGCTACTGTGATGATCCCAGCTGGCTACTGTGATGATCCCAGCTGGCTACTGTGATGATCCCAGCTGGCTACGGTGATGATCCCAGCTGGCTAACTGTGATGATCCCAGCTGGCTACGGTGATGATCCCAGCTGGCTACTGTGATGATCCCAGCTGGCTACTGTGATGATCCCAGCTGGCTACAGTGATGATCCCAGCTGGCTACAGTTATGCTGCTGGCTACTGGTGATGATGATCCCAGCTGGCTACTGTGATGATCCCAGCTGGCTACTGTGATGATCCCAGCTGGCTACTGTGATGATCCCAGCTGGCTACTGTGATGATCCCAGCTGGCTACTGTGATGATCCCAGCTGGCTACTGTGATGATCCCAGCTGGCTACTGTGATGATCCCAGCTGGCTACTGTGATGATCCCAGCTGGCTACTGTGATGATCCCAGCTGGCTACTGTGATGATCCCAGCTGGCTACTGTGATGATCCCAGCTGGCTACTGTGATGATCCCAGCTGGCTACTGTGATGATCACAGCTGGCAACGGTGATGATCCCAACTGGCAACTGTGATGATCCCAGCTGGCTACTGTAATGATCCCAGCTGGCTACGGTGATGATCCCAGCTGGCTACTGTGATGATCCCAGCTGGCTACGGTGATGATCCCAGCTTGCTACAGTGATGATCCCAGCTGGCAACTGTGATGATCCCAGCTAACTACAGTGATGATCCCAGCTGGCTACTGTGATGATCCCAGCTGGCAACTGTGATGATCCCAGCTGGCTACGGTGATGATCCCAGCTGGCAACTGTGATGATCCCAGCTGGCTACGGTGATGATCCCAGCTGGCTACTGTGATGATCCCAGCTGGCTTCGGTGATGATCCCAGCTGGCTACTGTGATGATCCCAGCTGGCTACGTTGATGATCCCAGCTGGCAACTGTGATGATCCCAGCTGGCTACTGTGATGATCCCAGCTGGCTACTGTGATGATCCCAGCTTGCTACGGTGATGATCCCAGCTGGCAACTGTGTTGATCCCAGCTGGCTACGATGATGATCCCAGCTGGCTACGGTGATGATCCCAGCTGGCTACTGTGATGATATCAGCTGGCTACGGTGATGATCCCAGCTGGCAACTGTGATGATCCCAGCTGGCTACAGTGATGATCCCAGCTGGCTACTGTGATGATCCCAGCTGGCTACAGTGATGATCCCAGCTGGCTACTGTGATGATCCCAGCTGGCTACTGTGATGATCCCAGCTGGCTACTGTGATGATCCCAGCTGGCTACGGTGATGATCCCAGCTGGCTACGGTGATGATCCCAGCTGGCAACTGTGATGATCCCAGCTGGCTTCAGTTATGCTGCTGGCTACGGTGATGATCCCAGCTGGCTACAGTGATGATCCCAGCTGGCTACAGTGATGATCCCAGCTGGCTACAGTTATGCTGCTGGCTACGGTGATGATCCCAGCTGGCTACTGTGATGATCCCAGCTGGCTACGGTGATGATCCCAGCTGGCTACTGTGATGATCCCAGCTGGCTACTGTGATGATCCCAGCTGGCTACTGTGATGATCCCAGCTGGCTACTGCTGGCTATGATCCCAGCTGGCTACTGTGATGATCCCAGCTGGCTACTGTGATGATCCCAGCTGGCTACTGTGCTGGCTACTGTGATGATCCCAGCTGGCTACTGTGATGATCCCAGCTGGCTACTGTGATGATCCCAGCTGGCTACTGTGATGATCCCAGCTGGCTACTGTGATGATCCCAGCTGGCTACTGTGATGATCCCAGCTGGCTACTGTGATGATCCCAGCTGGCTACTGTGATGATCCCAGCTGGCTACTGTGATGATCCCAGCTGGCTACTGTGATGATCCCAGCTGGCTACTGTGATGATCCCAGCTGGCTACTGTGATGATCCCAGCTGGCTACTGTGATGCCCAGCTCCCACAGTGATGATCTGGCTACTGTGATGATCCCAGCTGGCTACTGTGATGATCCCAGCTGGCTACGGTGATGATCCCAGCTGGCTACTGTGATGATCCCAGCTGGCTACTGTGATGATCCCAGCTGGCTACGGTGATGATCCCAGCTGGCTACTGTGATGATCCCAGCTGGCTACTGTGATGATCCCAGCTGGCTACTGTGATGATCCCAGCTGGCTACTGTGATGATCCCAGCTGGCTACTGTGATGATCCCAGCTGGCTACTGTGATGATCCCAGCTGGCTACTGTGATGATCCCAGCTGGCTACTGTGATGATCCCAGCTGGCTACGGTGATGATCCCAGCTGGCTACTGTGATGATCCCAGCTGGCTACGGTGATGATCCCAGCTGGCTACTGTGATGATCCCAGCTGGCTACTGTGATGATCGCTGGCTACGGTGATGATCCCAGCTGGCTACTGTGATGATCCCAGCTGGCTACGCCCAGCTGGCAACTGTGATGATCCCAGCTGGCTACTGTGATGATCCCAGCTGGCTACGGTGATGATCCCAGCTGGCTACGGTGATGATCCCAGCTGGCAACTGTGATGATCCCAGCTGGCTACGATGATGATCCCAGCTGGCTACGGTGATGATCCCAGCTGGCTACGGTGATGATCCCAGCTGGCTACTGTGATGATCCCAGCTGGCAACTGTGATGATCCCAGCTGGCTACGGTGATGATCCCAGCTGGCTGGCAACTGTGATGATCCCAGCTGGCTACTGTGATCCCAGCTGGCTACTGTGATGATCCCAGCTGGCTACGGTGATGATCCCAGCTGGCTGGCTACGGTGATGATCCCAGCTGGCAACTGTGATGATCCCAGCTGGCTACGGTGATGATCCCAGCTGGCTACTGTGATGATCCCAGCTGGCTACTGTGATGATCCCAGCTGGCTACTGTGATGATCCCAGCTGGCTACTGTGATCCCAGCTGGCTACTGTGATGATCCCATCCCAGCTGGCTACGGTGATGATCCCAGCTGGCTACTGTGATGATCCCAGCTGGCAACTGTGATGATCCCAGCTGGCTACTGTGATGATCCCAGCTGGCTACGGTGATGATCCCAGCTGGCAACTGTGATGATCCCAGCTGGCTGATGATCCCAGCTGGCTACTGTGATGATCCCAGCTGGCTGGCTACTGTGATGATCCCAGCTGGCTACGATGATCCCAGCTGGCTACTGTGATGATCCCAGCTGGCTACTGTGATGATCTGGCTACGGTGATGATCCCAGCTGGCTGATGATCCCAGCTGGCTACTGTGATGATCCCAGCTGGCTACTGTGATGATCCCAGCTGGCTACTGATGATCCCAGCTGGCTACTGTGATGATCCCAGCTGGCTATGATCCCAGCTGGCTACGGTGATGATCCCAGCTGGCTACTGTGATGATCCCAGCTGGCTACCCAGCTGTGATGATCCCAGCTGGCTACTGTGATGATCCCAGCTGGCTACGGTGATGATCCCAGCTGCTACGCCCAGCTGGCTACTGTGATGATCCCAGCTGGCTGTGATGATCCCAGCTGGCTGATGATCCCAGCTGGCTACTGTGATGATCCCAGCTGGCAACTGTGATGATCCCAGCTGGCTACGGTGATGATCCCAGCTGGCTACGGTGATGATCCCAGCTGGCTACTGGTGATGATCCCAGCTGGCTACTGATGATCCCAGCTGGCTACGGTGATGATCCCAGCTGGCATGTGATGATCCCAGCTGGCTACCCAGCTGTGATGATCCCAGCTGGCTACTGTGATGATCCCAGCTGGCTGTGATGATCCCAGCTGGCTACTGGTGATGATCCCAGCTGGCTACTGTGATGATCCCAGCTGGCTACGCTGTGATGATCCCAGCTGGCTACTGTGATGATGATCCCAGCTGGCTACTGTGATGATCCCAGCTGGCTACGGTGATGATCCCAGCTGGCTACTGTGATGATCCCAGCTGGCTACTGTGATGATCCCAGCTGGCTACTGTGATGATCCCAGCTGGCTACTGTGATGATCCCAGCTGGCTACTGTGATGATCCCAGCTGGCTACGGTGATGATCCCAGCTGGCTACTGTGATGATCCCAGCTGGCTACTGTGATGATCCCAGCTGGCTACTGTGATGATCCCAGCTGGCTACTGTGATGATCCCAGCTGGCTACTGTGATGATCCCAGTGATGATCCCAGCTGGCTACTGTGATGATCCCAGCTGGCTACGGTGATGATCCCAGCTGGCTACTGTGATGATCCCAGCTGGCTACTGTGATGATCCCAGCTGGCTGGCTGATGATCCCAGCTGGCAACTGTGATGATCCCAGCTGGCTACTGTGATGATCCCAGCTGGCTACGGTGATGATCCCAGCTGGCTACTGTGATGATCCCAGCTGGCTACTGTGATGATCCCAGCTGGCTACGGTGATGATCCCAGCTGGCTACTGTGATGATCCCAGCTGGCTACTGTGATGATCCCAGCTGGCTACTGTGATGATCCCAGCTGGCTACTGTGATGATCCCAGCTGGCTACTGTGATGATCCCAGCTGGCTATGATCCCAGCCCAGCTGGCTACTGTGATGATCCCAGCTGGCTACTGTGATGATCCCAGCTGGCTACGGTGATGATCCCAGCTGGCTACTGTGATGATCCCAGCTGGCTACTGTGATGATCCCAGCTGGCTACGGTGATGATCCCAGCTGGCTACTGTGATGATGATGATCCCAGCTGGCTACTGTGATGATCCCAGCTGGCTACGGTGATGATGATCCCAGCTGGCTACTGTGATGATCCCAGCTGGCTACTGTGATGATCCCAGCTGGCTACGGTGATGATCCCAGCTGGCTACTGTGATGATCCCAGCTGGCTACGGTGATGATCCCAGCTGGCTACTGTGATGATCCCAGCTGGCTACGGTGATGATCCCAGCTGGCAACTGTGATGATCCCAGCTGGCTTCAGTTATGCTGCTGGCTACGGTGATGATCCCAGCTGGCTACGGTGATGATCCCAGCTGGCTACGGTGATGATCCCAGCTGGCTACGGTGATGATCCCAGCTGGCTACTGTGATGATCCCAGCTGGCTACGGTGATGATCCCAGCTGGCTACGGTGATGATCCCAGCTGGCTACGGTGATGATCCCAGCTGGCTACTGTGATGATCCCAGCTGGCTACGGTGATGATCCCAGCTGGCTACTGTGATGATCCCAGCTGGCTACGGTGATGATCCCAGCTGGCTACGGTGATGATCCCAGCTGGCTACGGTGATGATCCCAGCTGGCTACGGTGATGATCCCAGCTGGCTACGGTGATGATCCCAGCTGGCTACGGTGATGATCCCAGCTGGCTACGGTGATGATCCCAGCTGATGATGATCCCAGCTGGCTACAGTGATGATCCCAGCTGGCTACTGTGATGATCCCAGCTGGCTACGGTGATGATCCCAGCTGGCTACTACGGTGATGATCCCAGCTGGCTACGGTGATGATCCCAGCTGGCTACTGTGATGATCCCAGCTGGCTGGTGATGATCCCAGCTGGCTACTGTGATGATCCCAGCTGGCTACGGTGATGATCTGGCTACGGTGATGATCCCAGCTGGCTACGGTGATGATCCCAGCTGGCTACTGTGATGATCCCAGCTGGCTACGGTGATGATGCTGGCTACTGTGATGATCCCAGCTGGCTACGTGATGATCCCAGCTGGCTACTGTGATGATCCCAGCTGGCTACGGTGATGATCCCAGCTGGCTACTGTGATGATCCCAGCTGGCTACGATGATGATCCCAGCTGGCTACTGTGATGATCCCAGCGGTGATGATCCCAGCTGGCTACGTGATGATCCCAGCTGGCTACTGTGATGATCCCAGCTGGCTACGGTGATGATCCCAGCTGGCTACTGTGATGATCCCAGCTGGCTACTGTGATGATCCCAGCTGGCTACGGTGATGATCCCAGCTGGCTACTGTGATGATCCCAGCTGGCTACTGTGATGATCCCAGCTGGCTACGGTGATGATCCCAGCTGGCTACTGTGATGATCCCTGGCTACAGCTGGCTACGGTGATGATCCCAGCTGATGGCTACTGTGATGATCCCAGCTGGCTACTGTGATGATCCCAGCTGGCTACGGTGATGATCCCAGCTGGCAACTGTGATGATCCCAGCTGGCTACGGTGATGATCCCAGCTGGCTACGGTGATGATCCCAGCTGGCAACTATGATCCCAGCTGGCAACTGTGATGATCCCAGCTGGCTACTGTGATGATCCCAGCTGGCTACTGTGATGATCCCAGCTGGCAACTGTGATGATCCCAGCTGGCTACGGTGATGATCCCAGCTGGCAACTGTGATGATCCCAGCTGGCTACGGTGATGATCCCAGCTGGCTACTGTGATGATCCCAGCTGGCTACGGTGATGATCCCAGCTGGCTACTGTGATGATCCCAGCTGGCTACGGTGATGATCCCAGCTGGCAACTGTGATGATCCCAGATGGCTACTGTGATGATCCCAGCTGGCTACTGTGATGATCCCAGCTTGCTACGGTGATGATCCCAGCTGGCAACTGTGATGATCCCAGCTGGCTACGATGATGATCCCAGCTGGCTACGGTGATGATCCCAGCTGGCTACTGTGATGATCTCAGCTGGCTACGGTGATGATCCCAGCTGGCAACTGTGATGATCCCAGCTGGCTACGGTGATGATCCCAGCTGGCTACTGTGATGATCCCAGCTGGCTACGGTGATGATCCCAGCTGGCTACTGTGATGATCCCAGCTGGCTACTGTGATGATCCCAGCTGGCAACTGTGATGATCCCAGCTGGCAACTGTGATGATCCCAGCTGGCTACGGTGATGATCCCAGCTGGCTACTGTGATGATCCCAGCTGGCTACGGTGATGATCCCAGCTGGCTACTGTGATGATCCCAGCTGGCTACGGTGATGATCCCAGCTGGCTACGGTGATGATCCCAGCTGGCTACGGTGATGATCCCAGCTGCCAACTGTGATGATCCCAGCTGGCAACTGTGATGATCCCAGCTGGCTACGGTGATGATCCCAGCTGGCTACTGTGATGATCCCAGCTGGCAACTGTGATGATCCCAGCTGGCTACTGTGATGATCCCAACTGGCTACGGTGATGATCCCAGCTGGCAACTGTGATGATCCCAGCTGGCTACGGTGATGATCCCAGCTGGCTACTGTGATGATCCCAGCTGGCTACGGTGATGATCCCAGCTGGCTACTGTGATGATCCCAGCTGGCAACTGTGATGATCCCAGCTGGCTGCGGTGATGATCCCAGCTGGCTACTGTGATGATCCCAGCTGGCAACTGTGATGATCCCAGCTGGCTACGGTGATGATCCCAGCTGGCTACTGTGATGATCCCAGCTGGCAACTGTGATGATCCCAGCTAGCTACGGTGATGATCCCAGCTGGCTACAGTGATGATCCCTGCTGGCTACTGTGATGATCCCAGCTGGCTACAGTGATGATCCCAGCTGACTACGGTGATGATCCCAGCTGGCTACAGTTATTCTGCTGGCTACGGTGATGATCCCAGCTGGCTGCTGTGATGATCCCAGCTGGCTACGGTGATGATCCCAGCTGGCTACTGTGATGATCCCAGCTGGCTACGGTGATGATCCCAGCTGGCTACTGTGATGATCCCAGCTGGCTACAGTTATGCTGCTGGCTACGGTGATGATCCCAGCTGGCTACGGTGATGATCCCAGCTGGCTACGGTGATGATCCCAGCTGGCTACGGTGATGATCCCAGCTGGCTACTGTGATGATCCCAGCTGGCTACGGGGATGATCCCAGCTGGCTACGGTGATGATCCCAGCTGGCTACGGTGATGATCCCAGCTGGCTACTGTGATGATCCCAGCTGGCTACGGTGATGATCCCAGCTGGCTACTGTGATGATCCCAGCTGGCTACAGTTATGCTGATGGCTACGGTGATGATCCCAGCTGGCTACGGTGATGATCCCAGCTGGCTACGGTGATGATCCCAGCTGGCTACGGTGATGATCCCAGCTGGCTACGGTGATGATCCCAGCTGGCAACTGTGATGATCCCAGCTGGCTACAGTTATGCTGCTGGCAACTGTGATGATCCCAGCTGGCTACGGTGATGATCCCAGCTGGCTACAGTTATGCTGCTGGCTACGGTGATGATCCCAGCTGGCTACGGTGATGATCCCAGCTGGCTACTGTGATGATCCCAGCTGGCTACGGTGATGATCCCAGCTGGCTATGGTGATGATCCCAGCTGGCTACGGTGATGATCCCAGCTGGCAACTGTGATGATCCCAGCTGGCTACGGTGATGATCCCAGCTGGCAACTGTGATGATCCCAGCTGGCTACGATGATGATCCCAGCTGGCTACCCAGCAAACAATTTTAGGTTGCCACAACATATCTGGAAAGTATTTGAAAGGATTGGAAACGTTTGTTTTATCGTATCAGATACGATATTGTGTGTGGACTTAAATAGGTTTCCAAAACTTATAACCAAGACATATGTATCTAACACTAATTTGAGATGTTGTGGCAACTTTACACTCCTAACATGAGTCATTCATAATCCATTCATACACCAATATGAATCTCTTGTGAAAGGTTTGAGCCTTATCTGAACCCTTTTCACATCTTTGTGTTTAAAGTTAAATTTCTTGAAATTAAATTATAATTTTTTATATTATATTATATTATTTTTATTATATTTTATTTTATAATGTATTATTATTTTTCTTATATTTTTTATATTATATTATTGTTTTCAATTTAAATATTAAAACCAATTTAAGGGTAAAAAAATCAAATAATTTATATTTCTTTTATTATTTACTAACAAATCAGCAAAAATACAAAAACATATGACCTATATAATTATATATATAATATATATATAAATAATATATATATAGATATAATTTATATAATATATATATATATATATATATATATATATATATATATATATATATATATATATATATATATATATATATATATATATATTAGTGTAATATATAAGAATGTAGTGTAATAGTATATATATTATATATTATATATATATATATATATATTTATATATAAATAATATATTTATATATAAATAATATATTTATATATAAATAATATATATATATATAAATAATATATATATATATATAAATATATATATATAAATAATATATATATATATATATAAATAATATATATATGATAACCATCTTTGTAACCTATATGTAACTCCCTCTTTGTAACAAAGTTCAAATAAAGCAAATATATATGTGTACATACAAAAGAATGGGGGTGGTAGAAGATAATATTAGTGTTTAGTGAGTGACCACAAGGTCTCCTCTGAATACTTTTTATTTTCTTCTCTGAGGCTATGGGTCCCCACATTGGCACCAGAGGTCTTCCTCACAAACTTTTTATATAATATATATATATAAATAATATATATATAAAGGTAAAACTAGCTAGTTATACGTAGATATATGATAACTAACCAACCCTACCAAACCTAACCTTATATATATATATATATATATATATATATATATATATATATATATATATATATATATATATATATATATATATATATATATATATATATATATATATATATATATATATATATATATATATATATATATATATATATATATATATATATATATATATATATATATTTTTATTAAATATGACCGAAAAAGTAAGATTAATAATTCTAACACGAATTTTCTCAATCTTTCGTACATTATGCTTCACTGTTGGAGGTAAATCAAAAATCACTTCTCCAAAATTCATTTTTATTTCTAGTCTGACGCGACACGGGCGCGTTTCGTAAAACTTATTACATTTTCAAAGACTTCACAAATACACAACTGATTAGAACTTGCGTTTCCCTGATTTTATATCTACATTTGAGTGAGGTGGGAAGGGTGATGTGGCATTACATTTGAGTAAGGTGGGAAGGATGATGTGGCATTAGAGGATATTAATAGGGTATTAAAAGTATCAACACAAGACAGAACACGAAACAATGGATATTGAATAGAAGTGTTTGTAGAAAGCCTATTGGTCCATATTTCTTGATGCTTCTATATTGGAGCGGAGTCTTGAGGTGGGTAGAATATAGTTGTGCAATAATTGGCTGTTGATTGCTGGTGTTGACTTCTTGATGTGTAGTGCCTCGCAAACGTCGAGCCGCCTGCTATCGCTGTATCTATCGATGATTTCTGTGTTGTTTACTAGGATTTCTCTGGCGATGGTTTGGTTATGGGAAGAGATTATATGTTCCTTAATGGAGCCCTGTTGTTTATGCATCGTTAAACGCCTAGAAAGAGATGTTGTTGTCTTGCCTATATACTGGGTTTTTTGGAGCTTACAGTCCCCAAGTGGGCATTTGAAGGCATAGACGACGTTAGTCTCTTTTAAAGCGTTCTGTTTCGTGTCTGGAGAGTTTCTCATGAGTAGGCTGGCCGTTTTTCTGGTTTTATAGTAAATCGTCAGTTGTATCCTCTGATTTTTGTCTGTAGGGATAACGTTTCTATTAACAATATCTTTCAGGACCCTTTCCTCTGTTTTATGAGCTGTGGAAAAGAAGTTCCTGTAAAATAGTCTAATAGGGGGTATAGGTGTTGTGTTAGTTGTCTCTTCGGAGGTTGCATGGCTTTTCACTTTCCTTCTTATGATGTCTTCGATGAAACCATTGGAGAAGCCGTTATTGACTAGAACCTGCCTTACCCTACAGAGTTCTTCGTCGACTTGCTTCCATTCTGAGCTGTGGCTGAGAGCACGGTCGACGTATGCGTTAACAACACTCCTCTTGTACCTGTCAGGGCAGTCGCTGTTGGCATTTAGGCACATTCCTATGTTTGTTTCCTTTGTGTAGACTGCAGTGTGGAAACCTCCGCCCTTTTCCATGACTGTTACATCTAGAAAAGGCAGCTTCCCATCCTTTTCCGTCTCGTAAGTGAAACGCAGCACGGAACTCTGCTCAAATGCCTCCTTCAGCTCCTGCAGATGTCTGACATCAGGTACCTGTGTAAAAATGTCGTCAACATACCTGCAGTATATGGCCGGTTTCAAGTTCATGTCGACTAAGACTTTTTGCTCGATGGTACCCATGTAGAAGTTTGCAAACAGGACACCTAGGGGAGAACCCATAGCGACCCCATCCACTTGCTTATACATGTGCCCATCCGGGCTCAAGAAGGGTGCCTCTTTAGTACAAGCTTGGAGTAGTTTCCTCAGAATACTTTCTGGCATGTCAAGAGGAGTACAGGCTGGATCACGATACACTCTGTCGGCTATCATTCCGATTGTCTCGTCCACAGGTACGTTGGTAAACAGCGATTCTACGTCCAACGAGGCTCTTATCCCTGTGGCCCGTGCGCCCCGCAGTAAGTCCACAAATTCCTTTGGAGACTTCAGGCTGAAGGCGCAAGGAACATAAGGAGTCAGCAGGCCGTTGAGTCGCTTCGCCAATCTGTACGTGGGTGTGGGTATCTGGCTAATGATTGGCCGAAGTGGGTTTCCAGGCTTGTGCGTCTTGACATTTCCATACGCATATCCAGGTTTATATTCCCCAATGATCTTTGGCAGGTGGAGTCCGGATTTCTTGGCGTTCACAGTTTCGATCAGTTTGTTGACCTTTGCTTTTAATTCGGCTGTAGTGTCCTTCGTTACCCTTTGGAACTTAGTTTGGTCAGAGAGTATGATGTTCATTTTCGCCAGATATTCGTCTTTTTTAAGAATGACATATATTGGCGACTTGTCACCTCTCCTGACAACTATCTCCTTGTTCTCACGAAGGCTTTTAGCTGCCGCTCTAAGCTCGGGGGACAGTATGGTGCTTCTGTAGTTGCCTCGATTCTTTCCTCCTTCTGCAATAAGTTCTGCTTGTAAGGTATCTTTGGTAGTGACCTTCTTTTGTGTCTCGAGGTCGAATATGTCGTCCAACAGAATTTCCAACTCCACTTTCCGGGCCATTTCACTCGGTCTGGACATAACATGACAGTTTATGCCCAGATTTAGGAGAGTGACTTGGTCCTCAGTGAGGTTAATTCCTGCAAGGTTCAGGAAGCCATCTCTTGGTCGTGGAATTGCCATAGGTCCTCCATATAATGTTGTTAGTTTCTTGATAATCCTTGTTTCAGTGCTGAGGTGATGTTGGTCTGTGAGGATGTCGAGGTGTTGTTCAATGCGGGTACGGATACTATGGTCGATGTTGCTATTTCTCCACTCGTTTGTAGCATGAAGTAGTTGCGTTTTTTTTGTCTTTGATTTCATTCTCTGCCTTGTATATCTGATCACGAATCAGATCCTGGCGATATTTTATCGTGAAGGCTTGATTCCTTGCTGCTGGGTCGTGCACTTTAACATTAGTATATTTTGGTAGCAGCTACAGCCGAATTAAAAGCAAAGGTCAACAAACTGATCGAAACTGTGAACGCCAAGAAATCCGGACTCCACCTGCCAAAGATCATTGGGGAATATAAACCTGGATATGCGTATGTAAATGTCAAGACGCACAAGCCTGGAAACCCACTTCGGCCAATCATTAGCCAGATACCCACACCCACGTACAGATTGGCGAAGCGACTCAACGGCCTGCTGACTCCTTATGTTCCTTGCGCCTTCAGCCTGAAGTCTCCAAAGGAATTTGTGGACTTACTGCGGGGCGCACGGGCCACAGGGATAAGAGCCTCGTTGGACGTAGAATCGCTGTTTACCAACGTACCTGTGGACGAGACAATCGGAATGATAGCCGACAGAGTGTATCGTGATCCAGCCTGTACTCCTCTTGACATGCCAGAAAGTATTCTGAGGAAACTACTCCAAGCTTGTACTAAAGAGGCACCCTTCTTGAGCCCGGATGGGCACATGTATAAGCAAGTAGATGGGGTCGCTATGGGTTCTCCCCTAGGTGTCCTGTTTGCAAACTTCTACATGGGTACCATCGAGCAAAAAGTCTTAGTCGACATGAACTTGAAACCGGCCATATACTGCAGGTATGTTGACGACATTTTTACACAGGTACCTGATGTCAGACATCTGCAGGAGCTGAAGGAGGCATTTGAGCAGAGTTCCGTGCTGCGTTTCACTTACGAGACGGAAAAGGATGGGAAGCTGCCTTTTCTAGATGTAACAGTCATGGAAAAGGGCGGAGGTTTCCACACTGCAGTCTACACAAAGGAAACAAACATAGGAATGTGCCTAAATGCCAACAGCGACTGCCCTGACAGGTACAAGAGGAGTGTTGTTAACTCATACGTCGACCGTGCTCTCAGCCACAGCTCAGAATGGAAGCAAGTCGACGAAGAACTCTGTAGGGTAAGGCAGGTTCTAGTCAATAACGGCTTCTCCAATGGTTTCATCGAAGACATCATAAGAAGGAAAGTGAAAAGCCATGCAACCTCCGAAGAGACAACTAACACAACACCTATACCCCCTATTAGACTATTTTACAGGAACTTCTTTTCCACAGCTCATAAAACAGAGGAAAGGGTCCTGAAAGATATTGTTAATAGAAACGTTATCCCTACAGACAAAAATCAGAGGATACAACTGACGATTTACTATAAAACCAGAAAAACGGCCAGCCTACTCATGAGAAACTCTCCAGACACGAAACAGAACGCTTTAAAAGAGACTAACGTCGTCTATGCCTTCAAATGCCCACTTGGGGACTGTAAGCTCCAAAAAACCCAGTATATAGGCAAGACAACAACATCTCTTTCTAGGCGTTTAACGATGCATAAACAACAGGGCTCCATTAAGGAACATATAATCTCTTCCCATAACCAAACCATCGCCAGAGAAATCCTAGTAAACAACACAGAAATCATCGATAGATACAGCGATAGCAGGCGGCTCGACGTTTGCGAGGCACTACACATCAAGAAGTCAACACCAGCAATCAACAGCCAATTATTGCACAACTATATTCTACCCACCTCAAGACTCCGCTCCAATATAGAAGCATCAAGAAATATGGACCAATAGGCTTTCTACAAACACTTCTATTCAATATCCATTGTTTCGTGTTCTGTCTTGTGTTGATACTTTTAATACCCTATTAATATCCTCTAATGCCACATCATCCTTCCCACCTTACTCAAATGTAATGCCACATCACCCTTCCCACCTCACTCAAATGTAGATATAAAATCAGGGAAACGCAAGTTCTAATCAGTTGTGTATTTGTGAAGTCTTTGAAAATGTAATAAGTTTTACGAAACGCGCCCGTGTCGCGTCAGACTAGAAATAAAAATGAATTTTGGAGAAGTGATTTTTGATTTACCTCCAACAGTGAAGCATAATGTACGAAAGATTGAGAAAATTCGTGTTAGAATTATTAATCTTACTTTTTCGGTCATATTTAATAAAATATGTCTACAGGAAAGACTGCTACCAAAATATACTAATATATATATATATATATATATATATATATATATATATATATATATATATATATATATATATATATATATATATATATATATATATATATAATATATATACACACATATATATATATAGGTTATATATAGAAATCTATATGTGTCTATATATAGACACATATAGATTCTTCTATATAGACATTAGCCATTTTCATTGTTCGTCATATCCAAGTCTGCTGTGTGATGCACATGTCTTCTTGCTTCACCACCCTGTAATGAAATATTGTTTGTTACTAATTGTTTTCAATAATACATTATTTTATTATATAATATTTAATTTATTAATTAAAAACTGTTTCCATATTATAGAAAAAAAAACTAAAACAAGAATCTATATAAAACTATAGAATAGAATAGAATAGAATAATAGAATAGAATCTATATAGAATCTATATATCATATATATATTTATAAAAATAAATATATATAATATATATATATATATATATATATTTATATATATGTGTGTATATTACGAAAATAAACACGTGATTAAGAATGTGACAATGTCAGACCACGGAGGAAGAATGAAACAGGAATTTCCTTAAGTACTTTCGTATATTAAATACATCTTCAGAAGGACCTTCTGAAGATGTATTTAATATACGAAAGTACTTAAGGAAATTCCTGTTTCATTCTTCCTCCGTGGTCTGACATTGTCATATTTATATATATATATTATTATATCCTGCATTATTCCAGCCCATTATTAGAGATAGTAGCCACCTCTTATTTTGGTTTTCTTTCATTTTTAGTGCTCAGAAAATTAAATATATCTACATATTTAGTCAAAATCAGTTACATTAATTTATCTTATTCATAGCATAAATGTTCTCAAAGATTACTAAAAAGAAATTGAATTAGACTACAGCAAATTGGCAAACTTTACCTTGTATCTGTTTCCACCGAGTTTGTTTGGGGCGTTCTTCAACATATCAGCAATACTTGTCTCAACATCTCTTTCAGTTGCATTAGTGTGGGTGTTGATACAGGCTTCTGGAAATTTATAAGAATTAATTAATATATATAATTATAATTCACTTTGCCATTCCCCATTCCACAGTCCTCTCGTCCTTCCCACTTCCCCGTCCCCACATCATCCCCACTATTCCTACTTCCCTGTCCCATCGTCCTCCTTACCATTTTCCCCTCCCCTGTCCTTCTTCCTCCCCCACCATCTCCCATTCACCTGTCCCTTTGTCCTCCCCAGCATTCCCCTGTCCCCACCATCCCCAACTCCCCAGTCCCCTCGTCCTCCCCACCATTACCCTCTCCTCTGTCCCCTCGTCTTCCCCACCATCCCCCCTCTCGTCCTCCCCACCATTCCAAACTACCTCATCCCATGCATTCTATAATGGTCTGATGCTTCCATCAGAAAATTGGGAACATCAAATGATCTGATATTCCCATCACTGAAAAATAAGAACAGCTAAAAAAATGAAATGAAAAAAATAAAAAAATAAACTATACTCATGAAATGAACAGTATGGTAAACAACACAGCTCAATTTCAATGCAATGTCACACAAAATTATTAAATCGAAATGAAAATAAATTGAAATCTATGAAAATTCAAATTATCAATGCAATCGGAAATATTGAAATAATATCGCAACATAATATAGTGTGGGTTGCTCTTACGTGCAACAGACGGTGCTGTTTTTCAAAAAAGGCATGGTTTTACCTGTCACAAGTGTGGCATCTATACTTATACTCACGAAATGAACGGTATGGTAAACAACATAGCTCAATTGCAATGCAATGTCACAATAACATTTAATAACAATAACATTTAAATATACTTTAAGATATAATCTAGAAGAAAATAAGAACATTGAAACGGTTCATGAACTCGATTTCAATAAAGGACACTATGGGGAACTTTGAAAAACAGTTAATGAGTATAATTAGACAGACTTGTTGCTAGGCAGAGGAGTAAATAATGAGATATATGGCAAATTTTGCAAAATATACAGCACACAAACATTCATACCC
The DNA here is from genome assembly GCF_020424385.1 of Procambarus clarkii. Lineage (NCBI taxonomy): Eukaryota > Metazoa > Arthropoda > Malacostraca > Decapoda > Cambaridae > Procambarus > Procambarus clarkii. The sequence goes on along the minus strand of NW_025561786.1, from coordinate 53,587 downwards.
AAACAAAGCAAAATGCTAGGTAAGAACAAAGCAGTTGGCCCGTAGGGGAAAGGAGATACCCACAAGACTGGAATACAAGTCATTAACAAGCACAAAAGTACTACACCACACAACAACCGCACTACTACCAGAACTGGACGAATCACTACCCAAACAACACATTGCACATCACTACCAAAACAACACAACACAACACAATAATGATGTAAACAATAAATTAAAAAAAATTCCACTTATTAATGTCAACCAACAAACTCCCACTAAACATAGAAAGGACCTACAACATCTTACTTGGGAGCAAATCAACAAATGCAATTCATCTACAGTTACACAATGTTAACATCAGAAATAAAAAAGATGGTAAGTTCCTTGGTCTATACTTAGATCTGCCCGAAACGCTATGAGTGCTAGTTGCTTTACAAGAATGTATAACTTCAAGTCATTGTACTCTCCCCCAATGTACCTTCTTGTATATAAAGAAAAAATAAATAAATAAACAAACACATAATAAATCAATACTTACTAAATTTTGTCTATTATGTAGCAAAGAAGCAGGTCTACGGAAGGCTTTTCTGTTGAGTTCGAAGCCCAGATTACTCGTGGTCTCTGAAATAAGTTAAGATTATAAGTATAAAATTTATAAAACCAAATAATAAATCCGGTATTGCTCAATTTCAGATGCAGACGTACTGAATGATATATCAGACTGTCAGCATGGTATTCGATCTGGAAGGTCCAGTGTAACGAATTTACTTAGTTTCTATGATCGAGCCACAGAGATCTATAAAGAACTCTGATCAAGAAAGAGATCTAGGGGTGGTTTTAGATAGAAAACTATAACCTGAGGATCATATTAAGAACATTCTGCGAGGGGCCTATGCTACACTTTTTAACTTTAGAATTGCTTTTAAATACATAGGTCAAAAAGTTTTAAAAGTTTTAAAAATTTTTAAACCTCTCGTGTATCATGAGTGTGTTAAAGCTTCAGATGGTGCATTCAGATGATGAATATTACCTAGTTCCTTCATCTGGGAAGAATGAACACATATTGGTGCATTCGGATGATAAAAACTAACTACTGTAGTTCAATTGATCAACAGACTGTATATCATATGCAGACTGTATGTGGATCTGCGGGCCACTCCAAACAACAGCCTGGTGGACCAAGCTCCACCAGGCCTAAAGCACAAAGTGATATAGATGTGATAGAGAAACTAGGTTAAATGGAGGAGTAGGTCTGTATATTAAACAGCACCTGACGTGCACAGAGCTACTAAACTCAATGTGGTGGTAGAGTGGTGGGGGGGGGGGGGAAACATTGCAGAAAAAAACAAAAATACAATTTGGTCAACAAAACAGCATTGTTTAAAATAGAAGACATGGGTTGACATTTTGGGGGTAAGGTAGGTTACATTGAGTTAATTAGTTAGTACTTAGTTTTTATCTTAAATTGGTTGGGAGAGGTAGAGTGTTGCTGTGCTGGTGAAAGAACACCTAAAGGTAAATTAAATAATGATTGCGAATCCACAAGAAGTTGACATAATAGCGCTAGAGATCTGCAATCAGGATGATAAACTTTCCTTAAAGAATTTGACAAACACTTGCTGATAGGACATGAAGTAAATGAAATGTATGTCAAATTTTGTGAAATATATGATAAAAGCACAACAAAATTTGTACCAAAGGAGAGATGCAGAACTAGGAAAAAGGGTTTGTTCAACAGAAATTGCAAGAGGGCCTGAGACCCAAACACACACAAATGGAATCAATATATAGCAAGAGGCCAAACCCCCAAACATACAAGCGTTGCAAAGATGCGAGAAACAGCAGCAGCATTAAGGAGAGGGACTTAAGGACCATAAATAAAGTGTGAAAATAAACTCGAGTAAATTTTTTTAACTACTCTCGACAGTGAAGAAAAATATTCAGACGATTTGTGTTAGAATCATTAATCTTACACTTTCGGTCATATTCAACAACACAAATACATACACACACATTCCTGTTGCTGTAGCAAGTGAAGAATTACACACACAGATCACAATAACGTGATGCATCAAATGAACAAATCCACAAGGGCCGTGACGAGGATTCGAACCTGCGTCCGGGAGCATCCCAGACACTGCCTTAATCGACTGAGCTACAACAGGGTAAAAGGGTTGAAACCGAAGTTCTACTGAACTTACTGGATCCCATAGCCTCTCCGAGGCACAAACCAGGCTTTTACACAACCCCCCCCCCCCCCTGCACCCGAGCTCAATTGTCAAAAGTGAAAAATTGGGTTTGTCTTCCGAATGCACCATATCAGTAAATTTTTTAATAATCTTTTAAAAATAGTAAATGCCACTATTTTTGCAAAATTATTACGAGATCTATTATTCTATAGAATAATGCATATAAATGCATATATGCATATAAATACAAAACAAGTAAATGTAAATAATTTTACCTTGCACCTAGATCCACCAAGCCTGTATGGCGCGCGTTTCAGTACTTCGGAAATCTAGAACTATCTTGAATCTCTAATCTGCAATGAAACAATACATATTATTGCACTTACCAAAACATGGATGAATGTAGAAAATACAGAACTATTAGCTGAATATCAAATAAATGGATTTAATCTATTTCACACAGATAGATATATTAGATATTATATTATATTCCTTTCCTCCCTAGAATCTGAATGTAGCAGGTGCTCAATTGTCAAAAGTGAAAAATTTGGTTTATTTAACATACACGCCATAGACCGGCTTGGGAAAAAAAAAGTTCGTAAAACCCAGGGGCCATAGACCGGCTTGGGAAAAAAAGTTCGTAAAACCCAGGGGCCATAGACCGGCTATGAAAGAAAATTTGAGAAAACCCTGGGGCCATAGAACGGCTATTTAATCCCCTTGAACGGATAATCATCTGTATCAAACCTTATTACAGGTAAAACCAGTAGGCAGTCTACTGTATTTTATCAAACCGTTATTAGAATAATAGATCTCGTAATAATTTTGCAAAAATAGTGGCATTTACTATTTTTAAAAGATTATTAAAAAATTTACTGATATGGTGCATTCGGAAGACAAACCCAATTTTTCACTTTTGACAATTGAGCACCTGCTACATCCAGATTCTAGGGAGGAAAGGAAGGACGATCTTACTGGATCCCATAGCCTCTCCGAGGCACAAACCAGGCTTTTACACAACCCCCCCCCCCCCCCCCCCCCTGCACCCGAGCTCAATTGTCAAAAGTGAAAAATTGGGTTTGTCTTCCGAATGCACCATATCAGTAAATTTTTTAATAATCTTTTAAAAATAGTAAATGCCACTATTTTTGCAAAATTATTACGAGATCTATTATTCTATAGAATAATGCATATAAATGCATATATGCATATAAATACAAAACAAGTAAATGTAAATAATTTTACCTTGCACCTAGATCCACCAAGCCTGTATGGCGCGCGTTTCAGTACTTCGGAAATCTAGAACTATCTTGAATCTCTAATCTGCAATGAAACAATACATATTATTGCACTTACCAAAACATGGATGAATGTAGAAAATACAGAACTATTAGCTGAATATCAAATAAATGGATTTAATCTATTTCACACAGATAGATATATTAGATATTATATTATATTCCTTTCCTCCCTAGAATCTGGATGTAGCAGGTGCTCAATTGTCAAAAGTGAAAAATTTGGTTTATTTAACATACACGCCATAGACCAGCTTGGGAAAAAAAAGCTAGGTTAGGCTAGGTAAAAGCTAGGTAAAAAAGAAAGGAGCTAGGTTAGACTATGTATGTTTAAATCTCTGATTTAAACAGAGCCAGTGTTCAGTCAAATAACTGAATTTATCAAATCTTATCCTTGTATAATATACAAGCTGATGTGAGATCCCTGTCTACAGGTGGACTGGAACTTCTATCAACTAATCCATACATCAAACCTGTCCCTTACAGCCCACAATCTATCATTAGGAAAACCATGTGAGAAATCTTTAAGGAATTCTGATAAAGAAAGAGATCTAGGGGTGGTTCTAAATAGAAAACTATCACCTGAGGACCACATAAAGAACATTGTGTGAGGAGCCTATGCCATGCATTCCAACTTCAGAATTGCTTTTAAATACATGGATGGCGAAATACTAAAGAAATTGTTCACCACTTTTGCTAGTCCAAAGCTTGAATATGCAACAGTTGTGGGGTGCCCTTATTGGGGTGCCATCACATGTAAACCAACCAAGCCCACAAATACGTCAACATGGACCAGCATTACACAGTCTAACATACTCTGTCAGATGTAACAACTAAATTTGTGAATTCAAGACCTAATCTATTGCATAATACAGTGTTAGTACGAGAAAAACATTACTTACATTCGAAGCCGTGTTTTAAAATGGCGGCGGTCTTGTTGTACTGACGCTCCACACTGTGTGTTCGTTTGCGTATGATGAACGTGTGACAATTTACTACAACAATTATTTAATTATTCTTATTCTTTATTTTACTATTTTTAGGGTACATGAAATTTCCAACTTATTTGCACACAATAATATAATTGCATTGTCATAACCTTTATATATTACGGAAAATACGATGACATGAACGAAGTCAAAGTGAAGTTGAAGTCAAAGTCATTCGCCGAACGTATTAGTCATTTTTTTTCTCCCAAACGATAGGGGATAACAAATCCACAGAGCATATAAGTGTACAGTAAAGTCAATTTTATTCAGGAAAGTACATACATAGTTGATTTACAAACATAATGTTGGATTTATAGATAGAGCTAGTGCATACAATACCTAAAGCCAATATAGTAGGCATATAGCATTTCAGGCAACCGGGCAGTATATATGGACCCCTTACTCAAATCTCTGAATATGTTAGATATTAAGTCCCTGCACATACTCTCATGTGTATTTTATATATATAAAATGCTGCTCTGTAATGTCAATCCTGACCCTAAAAGCTTCCTAGAAGGTTGTAACAGATCCCATGAGCACCACACCAGAAACAAATACCTATTTGATATTCCAAGAGTACGACTTAGTCAAACTAGAAATGCTTTACAAATCAAGGGACCTCGAATGTGGAATGACCTTCCCAATTATGTTAAAAACTGTACCTCTCCCAACCAGTTTAAGATAAATAAAGATAAATTTATAAGTTAAGAAAAATTCCACAAATGAACAACCCTGTTACTGACCCAGTATTTACCCAAGTCTTTCCTAAATCTAAACTTATCCAATTTATACCCATTGTTTCGTGTTCTATCGTGTGTTGACAATTTTAATAACCTATTAATATCCCCTTTGTTATATCCATTCAGGAAATTGTGGTTGATCTCGAACCCATTAATAATGTGACGACTTATACAGAATTTTGTAACTATATCATCAAGATTGTAACCAGCTTAGCTAAATGTAGTGTGGGGTTCAGTCCCTAAGCCCATATATGTGTCTCTCTAACCATTTAGGTTACAGGATAAAAACATAAAAACAAAGGTAACTGCAGAAGGCCTATTGGCCCATACCAGGCAGCTCCTATCTATAACAGATAAACACTAAGTACTACCTAATTAACTCAATGTAACCTACCTAACCACCAAAATGTCAATCCATATCTTTTATTTTAAACAATGCTGTTTTGTTGACCAAATTGTATTTTTACTCTTTTTCTGTCATGTTTCTCCCACCCCTGTTTTTTCCCTTTTTTCTTATTTTTTCTCAACATAATTCATACTTTAATTATGCGGATCAGGACATCACCTGATCAAACACATCAAACATCGTTTGACCACCATCAAACACACACATTTCGTGTGTGTTTGACGCTCACTGATATGTACCAGCGTTGTTTTATATATGGTGCTATTCTATCTTACGCTTTGTTGCTCTTTTTTACCTACGGGCTCATAGAACATTCTATTGCGAAAACATTGGCACAAAAATGAATGACGTACATACAATAATAATGTCAGGACAGTGAAATAATTATAAACTTTCAAAGCACTGTATCGCCCATGTGTCGTCTTGTCACCAATACTGGGTAACAGTTCCGCCACTTCCCACACTCTTGCGGGTGGGCAGCGACCATTATTCTACGTTTATATTCATATCACCGTGTTGGGAATTTCATTGCGAGTACATTGATACCAAAATTAACGCTGTAGGACAAGTGTGGAAGTGATAACAATCCCAAGAGTAAAAACATTTTGTTACTATTGGGCACTCACGGCGAGTCATCTACGTAGTCATCTTATTGGGTGCTGGTATTCATATAACTTTTGGTGATCGTTTTTGCTGATGTTCTTCTAGAGAATGTTATTGCGAACACGTTGGTACCAAAATGAAATACATAGCTCAAGAACTAAGGTCAGGAGAGTAAAAAGAGTATACACATTTTTGTTTTGACGCTTAATTAAGGTTATTGTGAGTACTCATCGCCTGCCTAGAAACTGGAACTAGTAATTCCATCTATCATCATACTATCATACAAGAGGAGTCACACATCTATGGATCATCCAATAAAATCAGCAGACTTCTAGATGTTACTACTGCTCGGCTTAGACTCGGTTACAAGTATCTCTGGGAATTCTCATTATCTGCTGATGTAGACCTGACCAAATGTAAACTGTGTCAACAAAATTATTCGCACACCCTCCGTCACTATGTGATGGAGTGCGAAAAGATACATGAATTTAGAGACAATTCTATAACCAATGTTCCAGCGATGTGTCAATATTTCATTCAAAATGATCTGCTACCAGAAATTTTTATCCAAATATCCCCAGTTTGCTAACTGTAGATAACAACTAAGTGATTGTAACCTATCCACCGCTGCCCACTGGATGGGGGACGGTGTGCAGGACAAACATATAAATTTTGATACTAGCTCTCCACATATGTCAGTTGCTTAACACTTTAGTGCACGCGGCACTAGCTGGAAAAACAAGCGGGTTGTGCGCGCAGCGTTCTGGGCGCTCAAGCGTAAACACAAAAAAGTTTATAATCTTTTCACGCTCCTAACCTCAATTCTCAAGCTACGTTTTTCATTTTGGTATCAATGCGTTTGCAATAAAATTCTCTACAAGATCATATGCATAAAATGTCACCGAAGCATTTGGTATCCCACCACGAAGTAAATAAACACGAAGATGACTCGCCGTGACACCCAAACAGGAAGTAAATGTTCATACTCTTTCGTTTGTTGCCAGCCTCACAGTCATCCTACAGCGCTCATTTTGATATCACTGAACTCACAATAAAATTCCCCACCCAGACATATGCCTATCAATGTCTAATTATGGTATCGGGTGACCCGCACGAGTGTGGGAACTGGGCGAAGCGTTAGCCGTGATTTCAGCAGCGACGACACTGGTGTGATGCAGCGCTTTGAATGTTTATACTTATTTCACTGTCCTGACATTATTTCTGGAGCTACGTATTTCATTTTTATAGCAATGTGTTCGCAATAGAAAGTTCTATAAGAACATGGGTAGAGTTGGCCAACACAGCGTCAAATAAATTTGCGGGGAATAAAATCTTACGCGTGTTTGTACCCGTGAGCGTCAAAAGTTTTTACTTTTCTCATGTTTTTCAAGTTTATACTTGTTTCACACCGTTTTTTTTTTTGTATAGTGTTCGGAATAAAATTCCCTACACAGACATATGCATATCAAATACAATTCCTTGGAATTCACAGCTGTAGAGATGACGGAAAACACACAACCGGAACCCGCTCTTGACACACCAACTCACACCCGCAACACCCACAAAAAAAGTTTCTCTTGTTTCGTGTATACTTACTTTAGTTTTCGTGCTACAGTTCTCATTTAGGTATCAAAATATTCCTAAGAAAATAGACTACAATACTGAAACAATCTAAGACAATTATGTGTACTTACCAAAGCAAAGACGATTGTAGTAAAATAAGTTGAGCATTTTATCTCCACTCCACCTCCTTCAGGTACTGATTCCTGAAGTTGCTCAACAGATGTTCCTAGGTGGAGTGAAGCTGATGTAGGTGGTTATTTCTTGTCCACCCAATACACCCTTTTCCTGTGATAAGTGGTGTAACAAGGTATGACGCAAAGTGGAACATCGCATGTCTTGCACGCTATACCAGTTTCCTTCCTGATACCCGACTTTGAACACACTTCACACCTGCGACGTTTGGGGATTTTTACCAGCTCATGTTTCAATTTATAGTTCAGGCAAGTCTCTGCTATAACAACACGTCGCTGTTGTCTCTGGGTTGGCAATAAACTACTGTCTGAATCGTCGCTCTCACTATTGTTTTCAAACACTAATGTGGAATATGAATTATCTTCATCAGATTCAGCTTCAGCACTAGGTGTAGACGTGAAGAGAGGGCGCCTTACACCCGACGGGCCAGGTGTTGATGGGTCAGCAGCAGGATACACAGGACCAGTGTCATGATTTATGTCTGGAGCATGAACTAGATGTGGAGATGGTGTAGTTGTTGCAGGCCACTCTGCCTTGTCAAATTTCAATAAAGACCAAATAGCAACTTCATGGAACTAGAGCAGAGTTAGTTTCCTTCGATCATCTGTGTTGGCCTTGTACAATGCATAAGCGTTTTGCAATGCCATTTGCAAGAAATAAAATGTTATTTTCTTGGTCCACTTGTGACATTTCCTGGCGAAATGGTAATACTTTACCATTTGATCAAAGTGGTCAACACCCTTCATGAACTTATTGTAGTCAACAATTGCCTGTGGTTTGTTCACCACAACCTGCTGTAGTCTTACTGTTCCATCTGCCCTACGAACTCGTTTTCTATTCTGAACTTTCTTTGTGTCTGCATTGTGTAGGTTGGGCGAGGGGATAGCCGAGGGGAGGCCGAGGGGAGAGAGATCCGATTGCTCCACGTGACAACAAAACAATGGGCCTGTCACGTGACCCAGTAGGCCGACGTGACTTGCGGCCTACCCGAGAGAACCGGAATTTCATGGCGCGGAGTTTGAAACAAACCCCAAGTAAATCGGATTTAAACTGGATTTTTTACAAATATTTTAAACCGCACCGTAAATTTACGTCGTGATCCGACAAGCGGTTAGGGAAAACGCCCGTAATTCCAAGTCGAAAATCCAGGAAAGTGTTAATTTAGAACCTGTACTTGAGGTCGATCTCGAACCCATTGTTGATGTGATGACTTATATTGAATTTTGTAACTAGCTCATCAAGATTGTAACTTGCTTAGCTAAATGAATTGTGGGGTTCAGTCCCTGAGCCCATTATGTGCCTCTGTAACCCTTTCCACAACCGCCCACAAGATGGGTATGGGGTGCATAATGGGGTGGGGTGTCTTGGCCAAACGTGCCACATCAAAACCACAAGTTGACATTGAATGTGAATTAACAATGAGACAAGTAAGATTTATACTAATACATTTATACTAACTCTGTTGAGCGTTGACCATTTATACATCAAATCTGTTGATGTGAGCACTTTAGTTTAGTCTGCCGTTTAAAGAAAAAAAGAGCATATCAATGGTATATCACAGAAAACGAATTTATCATAAACTCATGTATTTGTCTTATCATATTGACCTGCATTCATATTTTTAATATATAACAATATGAATATACAAATTTCTGTAAATCCCCTACCATGTTGGAATCTGTGGAAATGAATGAGCAAATGTGCTGGCTGAAGGCGCTGAAGGAAACCACATTGGTTTCATTTTGGATACATATGTCCATGGAGATTCAAAATGGAAACTAATTATATAGTTGAACCTGCAGAGAGGAGTTTAAGAATCTGTGTTGAGAGTGATGGACACAGCCTTCACAATTATACTTCAGAGAATGTAAACATCTAAGAGTCATTAGAAATATGTGTAGAATAATAAACCCTACATTGTTTGAGTTAGGGAAAACACCATTTGTGATATATAGATACTATAGCTGTTCCTAAAGATTCACCCATTTTGCACCAGCAAGATAACATATAAGATTTTAAGAGTTGACGAATGTTAATATTCTTGTTTGATAAACTGTGAACTTGAGACATAGTTAATAAGAACATTCCAATTATAACACAACAAAAAGTTTTCAGAATCTTTAACACCACTTTCCAGCAACTTATATAATTTATATAAATTATTTTAGGGAATAATACATAAATTATATATTTAAACAAGATATAGTGTTTAGTGGAATGCATAAGGAGTCAAATTGTGTTAAAAAGAGCGATTTTCAGAAAATTTGGAAAACTACTTTTTTCTGTTCAAATTATAACTAAATGGATTTTAAAGGTTTCACTCAGCCAATATATATCATTCACAATTTATTAATGAATTTTACAAAAAAACACTATAAATTTTATATTTAAACATGTAACAACTATTTGTTTTACATTTGGAACAAAATAATTGTAGAAAAACAATTTATAATTAAACCTTTGTGTTTGGATTTTTTGAGTAAAAGTTTCTCAAAGGCTCTCCTGCACCATTCTCAATGCAAATCATTCCCACACCTTTGGGAAGAGATAGGCGAACGTTGTGTAGATGATTTGTGTTTGCTGGGTACGGTGATGATCCCAGCTGGCTACGGTGATGATCCCAGCTGGCTACGGTGATGATCCCAGCTGGCTACTGTGATGATCCCAGCTGGCTACGGTGATGATCCCAGCTGGCTACTGTGATGATCCCAGCTGGCTACAGTTATGCTGATGGCTACGGTGATGATCCCAGCTGGCTACGGTGATGATCCCAGCTGGCTACGGTGATGATCCCAGCTGGCTACGGTGAAGATCCCAGCTGGCAACTGTGATGATCCCAGCTGGCTACAGTTATGCTGCTGGCAACTGTGATGATCCCAGCTGGCTACGGTGATGATCCCAGCTGGCTACGGTGAGTTATGCTGCTGGCTACAGTTATGCTGCTGGCTACGGTGATGATCCCAGCTGGCTACGGTGATGATCCCAGCTGGCTACTGTGATGATCCCAGCTGGCTACGGTGATGATCCCAGCTGGCTACGGTGATGATCCCAGCTGGCTACGGTGATGATCCCAGCTGGCAACTGTGATGATCCCAGCTGGCTACGGTGATGATCCCAGCTGGCAACTGTGATGATCCCAGCTGGCTACGATGATGATCCCAGCTGGCTACGGTGATGATCCCAGCTGGCTACGGTGATGATCCCAGCTGGCTACGGTGATGATCCCAGCTGGCTACTGTGATGATCCCAGCTGGCTACTGTGATGATCCCAGCTGGCTACTGTGATGATCCCAGCTGGCTACGGTGATGATCCCAGCTGGCAACTGTGATGATCCCAGCTGGCTACGGTGATGATCCCAGCTGGCTACGGTGATGATCCCAGCTGGCTACGGTGATGATCCCAGCTGGCTACTGTGATGATCCCAGCTGCCTACGGTGATGATCCCAGCTGGCTACTGTGATGATCCTAGCTGGCTACGGTGATGATCCCAGCTGGCTACGGTGATGATCCCAGCTGGCTACTGTGATGATCTCAGCTGGCTACGGTGATGATCCCAGCTGGCAACTGTGATGATCCCAGCTGGCTACGGTGATGATACCAGCTGGCTATGGTGATGATCCCAGCTGGCAACTGTGATGATCCCAGCTGGCTACGGTGATGATCCCAGCTGGCAACTGTGATGATCCCAGCTGGCTACTGTGATGATCCCAGCTGGCAACTGTGATGATCCCAGCTGGCAACTGTGATGATCCCAGCTGGCTACGGTGATGATCCCAGCTGGCTACTTTGATGATCCCAGCTGGCTACGGTGATGATCCCAGCTGGCTACTGTGATGATCCCAGCTGGCTACGGTGATGATCCCAGCTGGCTACTGTGATGATCCCAGCTGGCAACTGTGATGATCCCAGCTGGCTACAGTTATGCTGCTGGCAACTGTGATGATCCCAGCTGGCTACGGTGATGATCCCAGCTGGCTACGGTGATGATCCCAGCTGGCTACTGTGATGATCCCAGCTGGCTGCGGTGATGATCCCAGCTGGCTACGGTGATGATCCCAGCTGGCAACTGTGATGATCCCAGCTGGCTACTTTGATGATCCCAGCTGGCTCCGGTGATGATCCCAGCTGGGTACTCTGATGATCCCAGCTGGCTACGGTGATGATCCCAGCTGGCTACTGTGATGATCCCAGCTGGCTGCAGTTATGCTGATGGCTACGGTGATGATCCCAGCTGGCTACGGTGATGATCCCAGCTGGCTACGGTGATGATCCCAGCTGGCTACGGTGATGATCCCAGCTGGCTACGGTGATGATCCCAGCTGGCAACTGTGATGATCCCAGCTGGCTACAGTTATGCTGCTGGCAACTGTGATGATCCCAGCTGGCTACGGTGATGATCCCAGCTGGCTACGGTGATGATCCCAGCTGGCTACAGTTATGCTGCTGGCTACGGTGATGATCCCAGCTGGCTACGGTGATGATCCCAGCTGGCTACTGTGATGATCCCAGCTGGCTACGGTGATGATCCCAGCTGGCTACGGTGATGATCCCAGCTGGCTACGGTGATGATCCCAGCTGGCAACTGTGATGATCCCAGCTGGCTACGGTGATGATCCCAGCTGGCAACTGTGATGATCCCAGCTGGCTACGATGATGATCCCAGCTGGCTACGGTGATGATCCCAGCTGGCTACGGTGATGATCCCAGCTGGCTACGGTGATGATCCCAGCTGGCTACTGTGATGATCCCAGCTGGCTACTGTGATGATCCCAGCTGGCTACTGTGATGATCCCAGCTGGCTATGGTGATGATCCCAGCTGGCAACTGTGATGATCCCAGCTGGCTACGGTGATGATCCCAGCTGGCTACGGTGATGATCCCAGCTGGCTACGGTGATGATCCCAGCTGGCTACTGTGATGATCCCAGCTGCCTACGGTGATGATCCCAGCTGGCTACTGTGATGATCCTAGCTGGCTACGGTGATGATCCCAGCTGGCTACGGTGATGATCCCAGCTGGCTACTGTGATGATCTCAGCTGGCTACGGTGATGATCCCAGCTGGCTACTGTGATGATCCCAGCTGGCTACGGTGATGATACCAGCTGGCTACGGTGATGATCCCAGCTGGCAACTGTGATGATCCCAGCTGGCTACGGTGATGATCCCAGCTGGCAACTGTGATGATCCCAGCTGGCTACTGTGATGATCCCAGCTGGCAACTGTGATGATCCCAGCTGGCAACTGTGATGATCCCAGCTGGCTACGGTGATGATCCCAGCTGGCTACTTTGATGATCCCAGCTGGCTACGGTGATGATCCCAGCTGGCTACTGTGATGATCCCAGCTGGCTACGGTGATGATCCCAGCTGGCTACTGTGATGATCCCAGCTGGCAACTGTGATGATCCCAGCTGGCTACAGTTATGCTGCTGGCAACTGTGATGATCCCAGCTGGCTACGGTGATGATCCCAGCTGGCTACGGTGATGATCCCAGCTGGCTACTGTGATGATCCCAGCTGGCTGCGGTGATGATCCCAGCTGGCTACGGTGATGATCCCAGCTGGCAACTGTGATGATCCCAGCTGGCTACTTTGATGATCCCAGCTGGCTACGGTGATGATCCCAGCTGGCTACTGTGATGATCCCAGCTGGCTACGGTGATGATCCCAGCTGGCTACTGTGATGATCCCAGCTGGCAACTGTGATGATCCCAGCTGGCTACGGTGATGATCCCAGCTGGCTACGGTGATGATCCCAGCTGGCAACTGTGATGATCCCAGCTGGCTACGGTGATGATCCCAGCTGGCTACGGTGATGATCCCAGCTGGCAACTGTGATGATCCCAGCTGGCTACGGTGATGATCCCAGCTGGCTACGGTGATGATCCCAGCTGGCAACTGTGATGATCCCAGCTGGCTACGGTGATGATCCCAGCTGGCTACGGTGATGATCCCAGCTGGCAACTGTGATGATCCCAGCTGGCTACGGTGATGATCCAGCTGGCTACGGTGATGATCCCAGCTGGCAACTGTGATGATCCCAGCTGGCTACGGTGATGATCCCAGCTGGCTACGGTGATGATCCCAGCTGGCAACTGTGATGATCCCAGCTGGCTACGGTGATGATCCCAGCTGGCTACGGTGATGATCCCAGCTGGCAACTGTGATGATCCCAGCTGGCAACTGTGATGATCCCAGCTGGCTACTGTGATGATCCCAGCTGGCTACTGTGATGATCTCAGCTGGCAACTGTGATGATCCCAGCTGGCAACTGTGATGATCCCAGCTGGCTACTGTGATGATCCCAGCTGGCAACTGTGATGATCCCAGCTGGCTACAGTTATGCTGCTGGCTACGGTTATACTACGGTGGGCAGACTGCATTTTTGAGACTGTCAGAAAGCCTTTGACACAGTTCCCCATAAAAGACTGTTATGAAAGTTGGAGCAGCAGGCAGGAGTAAAAGGGAAGGTTCTCCAGTGGATAAGGGAGTACCTAAGCAACGGGAAACAGCGAGTAACGGTGAGGGGGGAGACATCAGAGTGGCGAGATGTCACCAACGGAGTCCCACAGGGCTCAGTACTTGGACCCATCCTGTTTCCTAGTATATGTAAACGACCTTCCAGAGGGTATAGACTCATTCCTCTCAATGTTTGCTGATGATGCAAAAATTATGAGAAGAATCAACACGGATGAAGATAGACAGAGACTACAGGACGACTTGGACAAACTTGAGGATTGGTCTAGAAAGTGGCTGCTAAAGTTCAACTCAGGAAAGCTTAAAGTATTTAAATTAGGCGAAGGGAGCAGAAGGCTGAACACAAGGTACCACCCAGGAGGTGAAATCATGCAGGAGTCAAAGAGAGAGAAAGATCTTTGGGTTGATATCACACCGAACCTATCCCCAGAGGCCCACATCAAAAGGAAATTATCAGTGGCATATGCTGGACTGGTCAACATAGGAACTGCCTTTAGAAACTTGTGTAATGAATCGTTCAGGACCCTGTATATCACTTATGTAAGACCAATCCTAGAGTATGCAGCTCCAGCCTGGAGTACATACTTAGTTAAACACAAGACAAAGTTAGAGAAGATTCAGAGGTATGCCACTAGGCTCGTCCCAGAACTGAGAGGAATGAGCTACGAGGAAAGGCTAAAGGAGCTGAACCTTACGTCCCTGGAAAACAGAAGAGTAAGGGGAGACATGATCACCACCTAGCAAATTCTCAGTGGAATTGACAAGGTAGACAAGGTTAAACTCTTCAACACTGGTGGTACACGAACAAGGGGACACAGGTGGAGACTGAGTACCCAAATGAGCCACATGGACGTTAGAAAGAATTTTTCAGTGTCAGAGTAGTTAACAGGTGGAATGCCTTAGGCAGTAATGTGGTGGAGGCTGACTCCATACACAGTTTATAATGTAGAAATTACAGAGCCCAGTAGGCTCAGGAACCTGTACATCAGTTGATTGACGGTTGAGAAGCGGGACCAAAGAGCCAGGGCTCAACCCCCACAAGCACAAATAGGTGAGTACAAGTAGGTGAGCACACATGTATACACACACACACGTCGGTAGCCGAGCGGACAGCACGCTGGACACGTGATCCTGTGGTCTCGGGTTCGATCCCGGGCGCCGGCGAGAAACGATGGGCAGAGTTTCTTTCACCCTATGCCCCAGTTACCTAGCAGTAAATAGGTACCTGGGAGTTAGTCAGCTGTCACGGGCTGCTTCCTGGTTTGTGTGTTCAACCCATTCAAGTTCAACCCGAGTAAATGCAAAGTAACGAAACAAGGCAGTGGAAACAGGAGGCCAGACACAGGATACAGAATAGGAGATGAAGTATTTAATGAAACGAACAGAGAAAAAGATCTAGGAGTTGATATCACACCAAACCTATCTCCTGAAGCCCACATAAAGAGAATAACGTCTGCGGCATATGCGAGGCTGGCTTACATCAGAACAGCGTTCAGGAACCTGTGTAAGGAATCATTCAGAATCTTGTACACCACATATGTAAGACCAATCCTGGAGTATGCGGCCCCAGCATGGAGCCCGTACCTTGTCAAGCACAAGACGAAGCTGGAAAAAGTCCAAAGGTATGCCACTAGACTAGTCCCAGAACTAAGAGGCATAAGTTACGAGGAAAGGCTGAGGGAAATGCACCTTACGACACTGGAAGACAGAAGAGTAGGGGGAGACATGATCACAATCTACAAAATCCTCAGAGGAATCGACCGAGTAAACATGCATAAACTATTCAACACTGGTGAGACGCGAACAAGGGGACACAGGTGGACACTGAGTACCCACATGAGCCACAGAGACATTTGAAGGAACTTTTTCAGCGTCAGAGTAGTTAACGGATGGAATGCATTAGGCAGTGATATTGTGGAGGCTGACTCCATACACAGTTTCAAATGTAGATATGATAGAGCCCAGTAGGCTCAGGAATCTGTACACCAGTTGATTGACAGTTCAGAGGCGGGACTAAAGAGCCAAAGCTCAACCCCCACAAGCACAAATAGGTGAGTACACACACACACACACACACACACACACACACACACACACACACACACACACACACACACACACACACCCTCTTGACCCCCCCATCTGACCTGACCTGGTCGCCATCTCCGCCCCCCCCCACCCCCAGTCCCCCGCATCGCCCATACACACACTCTTCCCCTCCCCCCTCTCTCCCCCTCTCTCCCTCTCCCACTCCCTCTCTCCCACTCTCTCTCTCTACCACTTGCTATCTCTCCCACTATCTCTCTCTCTCTCTCTCTCTCTCTCTCTCTCTCTCTCTCTCTCTCTCTCTCTCTCTCTCTCTCTCTCTCTCTCTCTCTCTCTCTCTCTCTCTCTCTCTCTCTCTCTCTCTCTCTCTCTCTCTCTCTCCCTCTCTTTCCTTCCCCCTCCCTCTCTGCCCACACACCCACACACACACACACACACACATATACACACATATACACACACACCTCCCCCCCCCTCTCTCCCTCACCCGTTCTCTCCCTCACCCGCTCTCTCCCTCTCCATCTCTCTCCCTCTCCTCTCTCTCCCTCTCTCCCTCCCGCCTCTCTCTCCCTCTCTCCCTCCCGCCTCTCTCTCTCCATCTCCTCCCCCCCTCCCCTTCTACTTTCTTCTCACTTCAGTGAAAGGGTCGGATAATTTATCTCTTCCTTTATCACTCCCTTCTCTCTCTCTCTTTCTCTCTCTCTTCCTCTCTCTCTCTCCCTCCCCCATCCCGATCTGCCCTCCTGACAAATCCTATCACGGCATAACTATAGGAACAGGGGCAAGCATGGCACCCAGAGGTACCAGGGGAACAGGGAAGAGCCAAGGTGACGAAATGAAGGAAATGTTCGCCCAGTTTCTGGAGGACATCAAGAGTGAGATGCAAGAAATGATGCAGGAAATGAAGAACGAAATAAGCAACCTGAAAAGAGAGCTGACAGCAGCAAAGAAGGAGATTAGAGCCCTCAAAGAGAATGGTATCGAGGCTGAGAATCAGAAAACCATCCAGGGAGAAGGTGGTAATAGTTTTTTGGATGAGAATGCCACAATAAAAGCATCATTTGCGGAAATACTAAAAAAAAATAACTCTGAAGTAATGACTGCAGTGATGGAGGTGGCCATGAAAGCAGCCACCTCACAGGAGGCGGCACACTCCACTAGCCAACTGCTGGAAAGGAACAGATCAGTGGTTGCTGTGGGTATTAAGGAGCAGGAAGGCTATAAAAGGACAGAGTGGAATAACAAGGACAAAGCAGCAGTGAATGAAGTACTAAAGGCACTAGACATGGAAGGGGCTGAGCATAGCATTGAGAAGGTTTTCAGGCTAGGTTGGTACAACAAAGACCGAGACCGAATGATAAAGATATTGCTTGCAAACGAGAGCACAAAGGAGAAGATCCTATCAAGGAAGAGCTCCCTGAAAAACGTGGGAAAATTCAAAAATGTATTCCTCCAGAGAGACATGACAAGGGAGGAGAGAGCCGTGGCGGCAGAAGCAAAGAAGAGGCGCAGGGCGAGAGGGGAAAACCAGGAAGTCACAGCTCCCAACACAACATCCCCAGAAGGGAGGGGGGAACCCACAACCAGCTACCCAGTAACACCAGAAGGGAGGACAACCCCGCCTCCCTCCTCTGCATAGAAAACCCCCCCACCCCAAACCCTCCCTGCCCCCACTCAAATGTTCAGCCAAATCTCCCTCCCCCCACACCCAATCCCCACCCTTCTACCCCCTCCCCTCCTCCCGAGTTCTCCCTCCCCCCCCCCCTTTCCTTCCCGTCCTTCCTCCCCTTTCACCCCATACCCTCCCTGTCCCTCCCCTTCACTGGATCCCCCTCCCCTTATCCCAGTATCCTTTGAGACCCTGTTATCCACCTCACAGGTCCTCACACCCATGGAACAGCCTCCCCAACCAGCAGAACACTCACCAAGGAGGCGATTTGAGAAGGGACAGAAGAAAGTGAGCCCCAAAGCAATGTACACTAACATAGATGGAATTACAAATAAAGCAAATGAGCTTGGAGAACGGGTACTAGAGGAAAACCCTGACATAATAGCCCTCACAGAAACAAAGATCACGAAAACGATAACAAACGCAGTGTTCCCACAGGACTATTATGTTATGAGGAAAGAGAGGGAAGGAAGAGGTGGGGGTGGTGTAGCTCTGCTGGTAAGAAAAGGCTGGGATTTTGAGGAGATGGATATTCAGGGATGTGAAGGTTTCAGTGACTACATAGCAGGTACCGTAACAAATGGAGGGAAAAAATTATAGTCGTAGTCATATATAATCCACCACCAAATGACAGAAGACCTAGACAGGAATATGATAGAAACAACATGGCCACCATTAACATAATAGAAAGAGCAGCTTCTGTTGCTAGCAGGAATGGATCTGGACTACTAATTATGGGAGACTTCAACCATGGGAAGATAGATTGGAAGAACAGAGACCCACATGGAGGACCAGAAACATGGAGGGCTAAGCTGCTGGACGTAGTAACAAGAAACTTTCTAAGCCAGCACGTCAAAGAACCAACAAGAATGAGAGAAGATGAACCAGCAATGCTTGATTTGATATTTACCCTAAATGAGTGGGATATAAGAGATGTTAAGATGGAAGCGCCCTTGGGAATGAGTGACCACAGTGTATTGAACTTTGAGTACCTGGTAGAGCTGGGACTTATCTCCCCCAAAAAAGAACTAGGAATCAAAAGGCTGGCATACCGAAAGGGAAATTATGAACAGATGAGAAGTATCCTAAGTGAAATACCTTGAGACACATACCTCAGAGATAAGTCTGTACAGGGTTATCTTGAGGTTATCTTGAGATGATTTCGGGGCTTTTTTTTTTTTTAGTGTCCCCGCGGCCCGGTCCTCGACCAGGCCTCCACCCCCAGGAAGCAGCCCGTGACAGCTGACTAACACCCAGGTACCTATTTACTGCTAGGTAACAGGGGCATTCAGGGTGAAAGAAACTTTGCCCATTTGTTTCTGCCTCGTGCGGGAATCGAACCCGCGCCACAGAATCACGAGTCCTGCACGCTATCCACCATGCTACGAGGCCCCACGTATGGATCCGGGTATGATGGACTATGTTACCCAAAAGTGTCAGGAGGCAGTAAACAGGTTCATCACGGCCCAAAGGGAAAAATCCGAGAAGCAACAGAAGAATCCATGGTATAATAGGGCATGTATGGAAGCGAAGAAACTGAACAAAAGGGCGTGGAGGAACTTCCGGAATAACAGAACACCAGAAAGCAGAGAGAGATACCAGAGAACCAGGAATGAGTATGTCAGGGTGAGAAGAGAAGCAGAGAAAAGTTTTGAAAATGATATAGCAAACAAAGCCAAGACCGAACCAAAGCTACTCCACAGTCACATCAGATGGAAAACAATAGTGAAAGAACAGGTATTGAAACTTCGAACAGGCGAGGACAGGTATACAGAGAGGTGTGTGAAGAACTCAACAAGAGGTTCCAGGAGATCTTCACAATAGAACAAGGTGAGGTCACTGTGCTAGGAGAAAGGGAGGTAAACCAGGCGGCCTTGGAAGAGTTCGAAATTACGACAGAGGAGGTCAAGAGACACCTGCTGGATCTGGATGTTAGAAAGGCTGTTGGTCCAGATGGGATCTCACCATGGATACTGAAAGAGTGTGCAGAGGCACTTTGCTTGCCAATCTCCATAGTGTATAGTAAGTCACTGGAGACGGGAGACCTACCAGAAATATGGAAGACGGCGAATGTGGTCCCAATATACAAAAAGGGCGACAGGCAAGAGGCACTGAACTAGAGGCCAGTGTCCTTGACTTGTACACCATGCAAGGTGATGGAGAAGATCGTGAGAAAAAACCTGGTAACACATCTGGAGAGAAGGGACTTCGTGACAAATCGCCAACATGGGTTCAGGGAGGGTAAATCTCGCCTTACAGGCTTGATAGAATTCTACGATCAGGTGACAAAGATTAAGCAAGAAAGAGAGGGCTGGGCGGACTGCATTTTCTTGGATTGTCGGAAAGCCTTTGACACAGTACCGCATAAGAGGCTGGTACATAAGCTGGAGAGACAGGCAGGTGTAGCTGGTAAGGTGCTCCAGTGGATAAGGGAGTACTTAAGCAATAGGAAGCAGAGAGTTACGGTGAGGGGTGAGACCTCCGATTGGCGTGAAGTCACCAGTGGAGTCCCACAGGGCTCTGTACTCGGTCCTATCTTGTTTCTGATATATGTAAATGATCTCCCGGAGGGTATCGATTCATTTCTCGCAATGTTTGTGGACGATGCTAAAATTATGAGAAGGATTAAAACAGAAGAGGACTGTTTGAGGCTTCAAGAAGACCTAGACAAGCTGAAGGAATGGTCGAACAAATGGTTGTTAGAGTTTAACCCAACCAAATGTAATGTAATGAAGATAGGTGTAGGGAGCAGGAGGCCAGATACAAGGTATCATCTGGGAGAGGAAATTCTTCAGGAGTCAGAGAAGGAAAAAGAATTGGGGGTTGATATCACGCCAGACCTGTCTCCTGCAGCACATATCAAGCGGATAACATCAGCGGCATATGCCAGGCTGGCCAACATACGAACGGCATTCAGAAACTTGTGTAAAGAATCATTCAGAACTTTGTTTACCACATATGTCAGGCCAATCCTGGAGAAAGAGACCTGGGAGTGGATGTGACACCTAATCTAACTCCTGAGGCACATATAAATAGGATAACGACAGCAGCGTACTCTACACTGGCGAAAATTAGAACTTCATTCAGAAACCTAAGTGAGGAGGCTTTTAGGGCGCTTTACACTGCCTACGTGAGACCAGTCTTAGAGTATGTTGCGCCATCATTGAGCCCCCACCTGAAGAATCACAAAAGGAAACTGGAGAAGGTTCAGAGGTTTGCGACGAGGCTTGTCCCAGAGTTACGAGGGATGGGATATGAAGAACATCTGAGGGAACTGAACATTATGACACTAGAGAAAAGAAGGGAAAGAGGAGATATGATAGGAACATATAAAATACTCTGGGGAATTGACAAAGTGGAAATTGATGAAATGTTCACACGTAATAATAACAGAACGAGGGGACATGGGTGGAAACTGGAAACTCAGATGAGTCACAGAGATGTTAGGAAGTTTTCTTTTAGCGTGAGAGTAGTGGAAAAATGGAATGCACTTGGGGAACAGGTTGTGGAAGCAAATACTATTCATACTTTTAAAACTAGGTATGATAGGGAAATGGGACAAGAGTCATTGCTGTAAACAACCGATAGCTGGAAAGGCGGGATCCAGGAGTCAATGCTCGATCCTGCAAGCACAAATAGGTGAGTACACACACACACACACTATGATGAGGCAACAGATCTTGGAGCAGCCATAGCCTCCAGCCTGTGATCGGTAGCACACATTAAGAGGATTACATCACCATTATAGACAAAGCTGACGCACGCACGCACGCACACACATCCTGCGTCTGGCCTGCTGTTTGCACTGCCTAGTTTCATTACCTTGCATTTACTCGGGTTGAACTTTAGCAGCCATTTGTTGGACCATTCACTCAGTCTGTCTAGGTCATCTTGTAGCCTCCTACTATCATCCTCTGTTTCAATCCTCCTCATAATGTTTGCATCATCAGTAAACATTGAGAGAAACGAGTCTATACCCTCTGGGATATCATTTTCATATATCAGAAACAGTATAGGTCCAAGGACTGACCCCTGCGGGACTCCACTCGTAACGTCTCGCCAATCTGAGACCTCACCCACAGTCTAATCTGGATCACGCAGATTAGACTGGATCTCAACCACTTGCATTTCTATAATCCCCCCTCTCCCCACCCCCCTTCTTCTTCCTCTCTCACACACACACGTGCGCACACAGGGGCTTAACGGCTGAGTGGCCAATGCGTGGGATTCGTAGTCCTGAGGTTCCAGAGATCGTTTCCTGCCGTAGGCGGAAACGAATGGGCAGTTTCTTTCAGCCTGATGCTGTTGGAAATATCCACCCCTTATTCATCCTTTTAGTACTTCAATAAATGATCCCTGTACTTATAACAGTAATTTGTTATCACAGAGATAACACGGAGGAGCGAATTTCTCCATCCATTCTCGTCCATATGAACTCAGTTTCAAATTAATAATTATACGACGAGAATGCAATTAATATCACCTTCCTTATTACAAACCCAAGTCTTAATATCTGTCGTGGTTGAGAAATTATTAGGAGAACTCTCCGTTTTAGCTCTGCGTGCTTCTGCGCACGTGTAGACGAGACTGGGAAGAAGGAGAGTGATGCCATATTAAGTTTGGCAGATTTTTTTTTATTGTTGCCGCCGGAGGCGTCTAGTTTATTGTGCACCCCATACTCATCCTGTGAGCTGTAGCGCAAAAAGCATTACAGAGGGCACAAAGTCTTTATCAGACCTCATCTTAGATTATTACATAAACAATTTCATCTATCCTTCACACCATAGTTACAATGTCAGCTAGTTACAGAGAATGTGCTATTTCAAGAGCTATACATTTACAGTAAGTCATTATACATTAATGGTAGGTCTTATCGCTAATACATAATAGTTTGACCAATGGAGATAGTCATAGGGTAGCTTCTGTTTATTATTAGTCTTCACAATACACTACTTGTTTCTTCCTCTCATATGTCGTTTATCTACTGGAAGCGAAATGTGGATACAGTGCAAGGAATTTAGGTAATTTATCCATGGTAATAAGATAGGTTGCCGTATAATACAGAGTGACCTTAGATTTATCTCTAAATAGCTCAATTTTACTACAATCCAAGATATAGTGTTCGAGTGTGTGTCCCTGTCTTTGTCCACACACTTTACACTTTACTTCATCTAGATCCCTATACATGCCGAACTGCCAGAGATACTTGTAACCAAGTCTTATACGAGCTGTGACCACATCTGTTAGTCTACTGACTTTGAGAGAAGCGGTGTCCAGGAACTTGCTAAATTCCAGTCCGTAATTTGTGTCTTTCCAGCAGCAGCGTTAGTCAGAGGATCGGGGCGGTTTCTTTTATCAACAGACACTCGGCTCGGCAACCATAAGTTCCTTATTTTGTTTGATTATAGTGATCACGATGTCGTTAGGCCGTAGGAAAAACAAAATCCACCAGTAAGTTTCTTATCTAACAGTTTCCTCAATTTCACTGGGGAAAGTATATCTGTTATCCTTGTGTAGACAAATTCTTCGGTTCAGCTGCCTTTCAGCTTCAGGGTCCACGTCAAGCGAGGAGATAGGCGACGATTCGCTCACGTGGACCAAGTTTCCTGCCCAACAAGTTGTCAGTGACGCAGCAGATGTTCTCGTCTCTCACTTACTACAGCTAAGCTGTCATAGTATTTAGTAGGCATTACTAACCCGTAGTTTATTACTGATCTTCTATAAAAAAAAATCACATTATTTACTCACCATTTATTTGGCATATAATATATACAGATAGTTTCCATATATATATATATATATATATCTAAATGGCAAATTGATGTGAATTTACATCTATTTCATTGTGCAACAATATATATTAATTTCCCTGCACTATTTATTTAATTTATAATTTAATTATAAACTACAGTCCTCTTAATGTTCTCACATTGTAGAATTAGGTCTTAAGGTCCATAGGCTCTGATATTTATTTATTTTCAATATATTCATTTAATATTATTTTCCCTTTTTTAATACAAAAAAGGTTGGTCCTTCACAGCTATCGAATTTAACGATTATTTTTATTGATATTCTGAGCAACACTATCACCCTGATACCCCTGTTCACCTAGCAGTCAATAGGTACCTGGGAGTTAGACAGCTGCTACGGGCTGGGGGATGTGTGTGAGTATTTGGAGGAACAAAACCAGTTGATTGATTGACAGTTGAAAAGCGGGACCAAAGAGCCAGAGCTCAATCCCCGCCTCCATCCTCATCTTTATGGCCTGATTTAATAAAAAAAAAATTCTAACATGAATTGTAAATTTTAACACAACAGGAAGAGGAAATAGGGGAGGCTAGGCTGCCTAGGCTTCCCCTGCAGGTAGTCATGTGCCTAGCCAACCTCTACCTACTATGCAGGCGAGGAATCACAATAACGAGGCTGAAGTATGTTGACCAGACCACACACTACAAAGTGAAGGGACGACGACTTTTCGGTCCGTCCTGGACCATTCTCAAGTCGATTGTCGTCCAGGACGGACCGAAACGTCGTCGTCCCTTCACCTAGTGTGTGGTCTGGTCAATTTACCTACTATCCTTGCCTGCCCCCCCCCCCTCCCTCCGGAGCCCCATACAACCCCCCCCCCCGGTCCAACCCTCTATCTATCTCCTGACCAAGCCCCCGTGACTTGTACACGTGTACACAATAGTCGCTGCTCCACTGCTGACATCACCCCGTCAAGGATAGACATGGTGGACATCAGACGTCACTACCATCACTAGTACTGCGGTGCGTATGTGTATGTACTCACCTAGTTGTGTTTGCAGGGGTTGAGCTCCGGCTCTTTGGTCCCGCCTCTCAACTGTCAGTCAACAGGTGTACAGGATCCTGAGCCTATTGGGCTCTATCATATCTACACTTGAAACTGTGTATGGAGTCAGCCTCCACCACATCACTTCCTAATGCATTCCATTTGTCAACCACTCTGACACTAAAAAAGTTCTTTCTAATATCTCTGTGGCTCATTTGGGCACTCAGTTTCCACCTGTGTTACCTAGTGCGTGTGCCCCTTGTGTTAAATAACCTGTCTTTATCTACCCTATCATTTCCCTTCAGAATCTTGAATGTGGTGATCATGTCCCTCCTAACTCTTCTGTCTTCCAGCGAAGTGAGGTTTAATTCCCGTAGTCTCTCCTCGTAGCTCATACCTCTCAGCTCGGGTACTAGTCTGGTGGCAAACCTTTGAATCTTTCCCAGTTTAGTCTTATCCTTGACTAGATATGGACTCCATGCTGGGGCTGCATACTCCAGGATTGGCCTGACATATGTGGTATACAAAGTTCTGAATGATTCTTTACACAAGTTTCTGAATGCCGTTCGTATGTTGGCCAGCCTGGCATATGCCGCTGATGTTATACTCTTGATATGTACTGCAGGAGACAGGTCTGGCGTGATACCAACCCCCCAAGTCTTTTTCTTTCTCTGACTCCTGAAGAATTTCCTCTCCCAGATGATACCTTGTATCTGGCCTCCTGCTCCCTACACTTATCTTCATTACATTACATTTGGTTGGGTTAAACTCTAACAACCATTTGTTCGACCATTCCTTCAGCTTGTCTAGGTCTTCTTGAAGCCTCAAACAGTCCTCTTCTGTTTTAATCCTTCTCATAATTTTGGCATCGTCCGCAAACATTGAGAGAAATGAATCGATACCCTCCGGGAGATCATTTACATATATCAGAAACAAGATAGGACCGAGTACAGAGCCCTGTGGGACTCCACTGGTGACTTCACGCCAATCGGAGGTCTCACCCCTCACCGTAACTCTCTGCTTCCTATTGCTTAAGTACTCCCTTATCCACTGGAGCACCTTACCAGCTACACCTGCCTGTCTCTCCAGCTTATGTACCAGCCTCTTATGCGGTACTATGTCAAAGGCTTTCCGACAATCCAAGAAAATGCAGTCCGCCCAGCCCTCTCTTTCTTGCTTATGCGTGTGTATACCTATGTGTGTGTGTGTACTCACCTATTTGTACTCACCTATTTGTGGTTTCAGGATCGAGCATTGACTCTTGGATCCCGCCTTTCCAGCTATCGGTTGTTTACAGCAATGCCTTCTGTCCCATTTCCCTATCATACCTTGTTTTAAAAATATGAATAGTATTTGCTTCCACAACCTGTTCCCCAAGTGCATTCCATTTTTCCACTACTCTCACGCTAAAAGAAAACTTCCTAACATCTCTGTGACTCATCTGAGTTTCCAGTTTCCACCCATGTCCCCTCGTTCAGTTATTATTACGTGTGAACATTTCATCTATTTCCACTTTGTCAATTCCCCTGAGTATTTTATATGTCCCTATCATATCTCCTCTCTCCCTTCTTTTCTCTAGTGTTGTAAGGTTCAGTGCCTTCAGACGCTCTTCATATCCCATCCCTCATAACTCTGGGACAAGCCTCGTCGCAAACCTCTGAACCTTCTCCAGTTTCTTTATGTGTTTCTTCAGGTGGGGGCTCCATGATGGCGCGGCATACTCTAAGACGGGTCTCACGTAGGCAGCGTAAAGTGCCCTAAAAGCCTCCTCATTTAGGTTTCTGAATGAAGTTCTAATTTTCGCCAGTGTAGAGTACGCTGCTGTCGTTATCCTATTTATATGTGCCTCAGGAGTTAGATTAGGTGTCACATCCACTCCCAGGTCTCTTTCTCGAATCGTTACAGGTAGGCTGTTCCCCTTCATTGTGTACTGTCCCTTTGGTCTCCTGTCACCTGATCCCATTTCCATAACTTTACATTTACTGGTGTTAAACTCCAGTAGCCATTTCCCTGACCATCTCTGCAACCTGTTTAAATCCTCTTGGAGGATCCTACAATCCTCGTCTGTCACAACTCTTCTCATTAATTTTGCGTCATGCGCAAACATTGACATGTATGACTCCACTCCTGTAAACATATCATTTACGTAAATTAGAAAGAGGATTGGTCCCAGCACCGATCCTTGAGGTACTCCACTTGTTACTGTTCGCCAGTCCGACTTCTCGCCCCTTACCATTACCCTCTGGCTCCTTCCTGTTAGGTACTTCTTCACCCATACTAGGGCCTTTCCGCTTACTCCTGCCTGCCTCTCAAGTTTGTATAGCAGTCTCATGTGCGGTACTGTATCAAAGGCCTTTTGGCAGTCAAGAAATATGCAGTCTGCCCAGCCTACTCTGTCCTGCCTTATCCTTGTTACTTTATCATAGAATTCTAAAAGGTTTGTTAGGCATGATTTCCCTGTCCAGAACCTATGTTGGTGCTTGTTTACAAACCCAATGCTCTCCAGGTGCTCAACAAGTCTTAGCCTAATTATTCTTTCAAGTATTTTGCAGGGGATGCTTGTCAGTGATACGGGTCTGTAGTTAAGTGCCTCCTCCCTATCACCTTTTTTGTAAATCGGTGCGACATTTGCCTCCTTCCAGCAACTGGGCAATTCTCCCGACATAAGTGACTCATTAAAGATCATTGCCAGAGGCACGCTGAGAGCCTGCGCTGCCTCCTTATGTATCCACGGTGATACTTTGTCTGGTCCAACAGCTTTATTTGCATCAAGTGTTGTCAACTGTTTCATTACCTCCTCTGCTGTCACCTCTATATCTGATAGTCTTACATCTAGGGTAATCTCTTCTAACAATGGGAGCTGCTCAGGCTCGGTTGTGAACACTCCATGGAATTTTGCATTCCGTACCTCGCAGATTTCCTTGTCGCTTTCTGTATATGCCCCTTCTGTTTCCCTCAGTCTTGTCACTTGGTCATTTACCGACATCTTCCTTCTTATATGGCTATGTAGTAATTTAGGTTGCTTTTTCGCTTTGACTGCAATATCATTCTCATAATTTCTTTCTGACACTCGTCTTATGTTAATGTAATCATTCCTAGCTCTGTTACATCTAATCCTGTTGTCCTCTGTCCTTTGTCTTCTGTACTTCCTCCACTCCCTCCTGCTTCTCACCTTTGCTTCCTGACACTGTCTATTAAACCATGGGTTATTATATTCCCTCCTGTTTTTTCCCTTATTGTTGGAATAAATCTCTCTTCAGCCTCCTCGCATTTTAATATGACTTGGTTCATCATACCTTGCACTGTTTTTCCTCTAAGTTCTTCCTCCCACTGCACTTCTCCCAGGTAGTCCCTTATCCTTCTGTAGTCCCCTTTTCTGTAATCAAGTCTCCTTTCCCGGACCTCTTGTCCTTTGGTCACAATTTTAAGCTCCATCATGTAGTCAAAGACTAGGACACAATGGTCACTTGCTCCAAGTGGTATTTCATGTTCCAACTGCTCGATGTCTTCTACATTCTGGGTGAAAATGAGATCTAATAGGCTGGGCGTATCCCCTCCTCTTTCCCTAGTATCTTCTTTCACATGCTGTGTTAGGAAATTCCTGTCAATAACGTCTACCAGCTTCGCTCCCCAGGTCTCCTCCCCGCCATGGGGATTCCTCGTTTCCCAAACTATCTCTCCGTGATTTAGGTCCCCCATAACCAGCAGCTTCGCTCTCATTCTATGCGCTATAGTTGCTGCCCTCTGCAGTTCATCTATACATGTCTTGTTGCTGTCCTCGTACTCCTGCCTGGGCCTTCTACTGTTTGGTGGGGGATTGTAGAGTATCAAGATTACAATCTTCTTCCCATCCACTGTCAGAGTTCCATGTATGAAGTTCGTGCTTTCATTGGTACCCGTATTTTCCAGCTCATCAAACTTCCATTTCCGCTTTATTAGTAGTGCCACTCCTCCTCCCTGTCTCTGTGTCCTTTTTTTTCTTATCACCTGGTACCCCTCTGGAAAGATTGCATCCGAGATCATGCCATTTATTTTAGTTTCCACTATTGCCACTATGTCTGGGTCTGCCTCACTAACTCTTTCTTTTATCTCTTCTGCTTTATTGGCTACCCCATCAGCATTGGTGTACCAAACCTTGAGACTCTTCTTGGAAACTCGGGTGTCAGAGTTCCCCCTTTCACCGGGGGTCTGGGGGGAACTGGGGGGTGTCTGGGGGGCGAGTGAGGGCTGTGGGGGTGAATGGGGGGGAGTGCCTGGGAGTGCCTGGTAGGCGAATGGGGTCTGGGCATCTAGAGGGGTAGGAAAGGCATAATGGGTCTGAAAGTTATTGGTCTGAATAGCATAGGGGGGTTGAGAAATAGAGTGAGACTGAGAGTCAGATAGAGGTTGAGAGGTTGGGGGGGGAGAGGGATACTGAGGGCTGAAATGAGAATAGAGCATGGGTGCTGGGAGTGGAAGAGAGGGTGTATTAGTTAGGGGGAATCGGGGTAGGAGGGGGTTTGGGGTAGAAGAGGGGAAGAGGGAGATGGGGGAAGGTGTTAGGGTGTCACAAGGTGAGGGGGTTAAATATAGGCTGGAGGTGCATAGGAGGGGTGAGGGTTGGGTGGGGTTTGGGGGTGAGTGGAAGAGGGGTGCAGTGGAAGCTGGGATGGAGCAGATGGAATTGAAGTCAATGGGGTAGAAGGGGCAGGGGAGTAGGAAGGGGTAGTTGGGGAGGGGGGATGGGAAGGTGGGTTTGGGGAGGGCATGGCTTGACCCACTGGGGTCGTTGACAGGTGTGATGTAGCAGGGGCAGGGGAATCGTTGGGGAGGTGCAAATGTGGAAGGGACAGGGGGGTTTTGGGGGGCTGAGGCAGGGGGGAGGTATAGGAGGGCTGAGTTGGGGAGGATGCGACCTGGGAGGTGACCTGGGAGGAGGCCTGGGAGGTGACCTGGGAGGTGGCCTGGAGGTGACCTGGGATGTGACCTGGGAGGTGGCCTGGGAGGTGACCTGGGATGTGACCTGGGAGGTGGCCTGGGAGGTGACCTGGGATGTGACCTGGGAGGTGGCCTGGGAGGTGACCTGGGAGGTGACCTGGGAGGTGGCCTGGGAGGTGACCTGGGAGGTGACCTGGGATGTGACCTGGGAGGTGGCCTGGGAGGTGACCTGGGATGTGACCTGGGAGGTGGCCTGGGATGTGACCTGGGAGGTGGCCTGGGAGGTGACCTGGGACGTGACCTGGGAGGTGACCTGGGAGGTGGCCTGGGAGGTGACCTGGGATGTGACCTGGGAGGTGGCCTGGGAGGTGACCTGGGATGTGACCTGGGAGGTGACCTGGGAGGTGGCCTGGGAGGTGACCTGGGAGGTGGCCTGGGATGTGACCTGGGAGGTGGCCTGGGAGGTGACCTGGGATGTGACCTGGGAGGTGGCCTGGGAGGTGACCTGGGATGTGACCTGGGAGGTGGCCTGGGAGGTGACCTGGGATGTGACCTGGGAGGTGACCTGGGAGGTGGCCTGGGAGGTGACCTGGGATGTGACCTGGGAGGTGGCCTGGGAGGTGACCTGGGATGTGACCTGGGAGGTGACCTGGGAGGTGGCCAGGGAGGTGACCTGGGAGGTGGCCTGGGATGTGACCTGGGAGGTGGCCTGGGAGGTGGCCTGGGAGGTGACCTGGGATGTGACCTGGGAGGTGACCTGGGAGGTGACCTGGGAGGTGGCCTGGGAGGTGACCTGGGATGTGACCTGGGAGGTGAGACTACCTGAGAGGCTAGTTCGGTGTCGTTGTTGCCACCTATTCTTGTGGGCTATTTGCTCATCTTTCGTCATAAACCTCTCTATAAACACATTGTAATGGGTTTCACTTCCTCTGAGTAAATGCTTGTTCCTCATTATGTACTCCACAGCCTCCTCATTGGAGAATTGCACCAGAACAGGTCTATTCTTGGTACAATTGTAAGGTCCAACCCGGCGGCTGATATCCACCTCGTGTTCTGCCATTCCTGCTCCAATACATCTCAATATCTCATGCAATTCATATTTTTCCGTTTCTATTCTCTCTTGTCTTGTTGGTGCAGCAAGTGTGTGTGTGTGTGTGTGTACTCACCTATTTGTGCATGTGGGGGTTGAGCTTTGGCTCTTTAGTCCCGCCTCTCAACTGTCAATCAACTGGTGTACAGATTCCTGAGCCTACTGGGCTCTATCATATCTACATTTGAAACTGTGTATGGAGTCAGCCTCCACCATATCACTGCCTAATGCATTCCATCCGTTAACTACTCTGACACTGAAAAAGTTCCTTCTAATGTCTCTGTGGCTCATGTGGGTACTCATTTTCCACCTGTGTCCCCTTGTTCGCGTCCCACCAGTGTTGAATAATTTATCCTTGTTTACCCGGTCGATTCCTCTGAGGATTTTGTAGGTTGTGATCATGTCTCCCCTTACTCTTCTGTCTTCCAGTGTCGTAAGGTGCATTTCCCGCAGCCTTTCCTCGTAACTCATGCCTCATAGTTCTGGGATTAGTCTAGTGGCATACCTTTGGACTTTTTCCAGCTTCGTCTTGTGCTTGACAAGATACGGGCTCCATGCTGGGGCCGCATACTCCAGAATTAGTCGTACATATGTGGTGTACAAGATTCTGAATGATTCCTTACACAGGTTCCTGAACGCTATTCTGATGTTAGCCAGCCTCGCATATGCCGCAGACGTTATTCTTTTTATGTGGGCTTCAGGAGACAGGTTTGGTGTGATATCAACTCCTAGATCTTTCTCTCTGTCCGTTTCATTAAGTACTTCATCTCCTATTCTGTATTCTGTGTCTGGCCTCCTGTTTCCACTGCCTGTGTGTGTGTGTGTGTGTAATTACCTAAGTGTATTTACCTAAGTGTAGTTGCAGGATGAGAGCTACGCTCATGGTGTCCCATCTTCCCAGCACTCTTTGTCATATAACGCTTTGAAACTACTGACGGTCTTGGCCTCCACCACCTTCTCCCCTAACTTGTTCCAACCGTCTACCACTCTGTTTGCGAAAGTGAATTTTCTTATATTTCTTCGGCATCTGTGTTTAGCTAGTTTATATCTATGACCTCTTGTTCTTAAAGTTCCAGGTCTCAGGAAATCTTCCCTATCGATTTTATCAATTCCTGTTACTATTTTGTATGTAGTGATCATATCACCTCTTTTTCTTCTGTCTTCTAGTTTTGGCATATTTAATGCCTCTAACCTCTCCTCGTAGCTCTTGCCCTTCAGTTCTGGGAGCCACTTAGTAGCATGTCTTTGCACCTTTTCCAGTTTGTTGATGTGCTTGACGTGTGTGTGTGTGTGTGTACTCACCTAGTTGTGTCTGCAGGATCGAGCATTGACTCTTGGATCCCGCCTTTCGAGCATCGGTTGTTTACAGCAATGATTCCTGTCCCATTTCCCTATCATACCTGGTTTTAAAAGTATGAATAGTATTTGCTTCCACAACCTGTTCCCCAAGTGCATTCCATTTTCCCACTACTCTCACGCTAAAAGAAAACTTCCTAACATCTCTGTGACTCATCTGAGTTTCAAGCTTCCATCCATGTCCCCTCGTTCTGTTACTATTCAGTGTGAACATTTCGTCTATGTCCACTCTGTCAATCCCTCTGAGTATCTTATACGTTCCTATCATGTCCCCCCCTCTCCCTTCTTCTTTCTAGTGTCGTAAGACACAGTTCCCTCAGGCGCTCCTCATACCCCATCCCTCGTAGCTCTGGGACGAGTCTCGTTGCAAACCTCTGAACCTTTTCCAGTTTCATTATATGCTTCTTCTGATGGGGACTCCATGATGAGGCGGCATACTTTAAGACTGGCCTCACGTAGGCAGTGTAAAGCGCCCTAAATGCCTTCTTACTTAGGTTTCTGAATGATGTTCTAACTTTTGCCAGTATAGAGTACGCTGCTGTCGTTATCCTATTTATATGTGCCTCAGGAGATAGATTAGGTGTTACGTCCACCCCCAGGTCTCTTTCACGCGTCGTCACAGGTAGGCTGTTCCCTTCATTGTGTACTGTCCCTTAGGTCTCCTATCTCCTAGTCCCATTTCCATAACTTTACATTTGCTCGTGTTGAATTCCAGTAACCCTTTCTCTGATCATCTCTGCAACCTGTTCAGGTCCTCTTGGAGGATCCTGCAATCCTCATCTGTCACAACTCTTCTCATCAACTTTGCGTCTTCCGCAAACATCGACATGTAGGACTCAACGCCTGTAAACATGTCGTTAACATATACAAGAAATAGAATTGGTCCCAGCACCGATCCTTGTGGTACTCCACTTGTTACTGTTCGCCAGTCCGACTTCTCGCCCCTTACCGTAACTCTTTGGCTCCTTCCTGTTAGGTAGTTCCTTATCCATGGTAGGACCTCTCCCCCCACCCCCGCCTGCCTCTCGAGCTTGAACAGCAGTCTCATGTGCGGTACTGTATCAAAGGCTTTTAGACAGTCCGGAAATATGCAGTCTGCCCAACCATCTCTGTCCTGTCTTATCCTCGTTATTTTATCATAGAATTCCAGAAGGTTTTTTAGGCACGACTTCCCTGTCCAGAACCCATGTTGATGTTTGATCACAAACCTAATGTTCTCCAGGTGTGCTACCAGTCGTAGCCTAATTATTCTTTCCAGTATTTTACAGGGGATGCTTGTCAGTGATACAGGTCTATAGTTAAGTGCCTCCTCCCTATCACCTTTCTTGAAGATCGGCACGACATTTGCCTTCTTCCAGCAACTGGGCAATTCTCCAGACATAAGTGACTCATTAAAGATCATTGCCAGAGGCACGCTGAGGGCCTGTGCTGCTTCTTTTAGTATCCACGGTGATACTTTGTCTGGTCCAACTGCTTTAGTTGCATCTAGAGTTGTCAACTGTTTCATTACCTCCTCCGCTGTCACCTCTATATCTGATAGTCTTTCATCTAGGGTAACCCCTTCCAACAATGGGAGCTGCTCAGGCTCGGTAGTGAACACTCCATGGAAACTGGCATTCAGTGCCTCGCAGATTTCCTTGTCACTTTCAGTATATGCCCCCTCTGTCTTCCTTAGTCTTGTCATTTGGTCGTTCACCGACATTTTTCTTCTTATATGACTGTGTAGTAACTTAGGTTGTTTTTTCGCTTTGATTGCAATATCGTTCTCATAGTCCCTTTTCGATGTTCGTCTTATGTTAAAGTAATCGTTCCTAGCTCTGTTGTATCTGATCCTGTTGTCCTCTGTTCTTTGTCTTCTGTACTTCCTCCACTCCCGCCTGCTGGCCATTTTTGCTTCCTGACACTGTCTATTAAACCATGGGTTATTATATTCCTTCTTATTTTTTCCCTTTACTGTTGGTATAAATCTCTCTTCGGCCTCCTGGCATTTCTGTATGACAGTGTGTGTGTGTGTGTGTGTGTGTGTATGTGTGTGTACTCACCTAGTTGTACTCACCTAGTTGTGCTTGCGGGGGTTGAGCTCTGGCTCTTTGGTCCCGCCTCTCAACCGTCAATCAACTGGTGTACAGGTTCTTTAGCCTATTGGTCTCTATCATATCTACACTTGAAACTGTGTATGGAGTCAGCCTCCACCACATCACTTCCTAATGCATTCCATTTGTCAACCACTCTGACACTAAAAAAGTTCTTTCTAATATCTCTGTGGCTCATTTGGGCACTCAGTTTCCACCTGTGTCCCCTAGTGCGTGTGTGTATAGGTGTGTTTATGATGTGTGTGTGTGTATCATGTGTGATTATGATATCTGTTTATGGTGTGTGTGTCAATGAAGTGTGTGTACTTATGTGTGTGTGTGTGTGTGTGTGTGTGTGTGTGTGTGTGTGTGTGTGTACTCACCTAGTTGTGCTTGCGGGGGTTGAGCTCTGGCTCTTTGGTCCCGCCTTTCAACTGTCAATAAACTGAATTTTTTGTTTTCTTTTCACATCCCCAGGAAGTAGCCCATAACAGCTGTCTAACTCCCAGGTACCTATTTACTGCAAGGTGAACAAGAGCATCAGGGGTGAAAGAATGTCCATTTGTTTCAGCCTCTGCCAGGGGATCGAACCTGGAACCTTAGGGACCACGAATCCCAAGCGCTGTCCACTCAGCCGTCAGGCTCCATAGTGAGATTGATGATTAAGATGATGAAGACAAAAGTCTCCTTCACTTTTGGTCATGTTTACAGCAAACTGACCACCCACTGAGAGGATGAAATTAATTAACACCAAGACTTGAAGATTCTCGGACACAGGTGAATGTGGATAGGCACGATTTTCAGTCTGGGTAGGCCAGAGGATGGTGGTAGGCATCCATCAGTCGCAGGAGACTATGGAGTTGGGCTCCGGTTGTTGGTCCGGAGTGGCTTCTCCAGGGCGCAAAGCCTGGGTAGGTTGATATGGGGGGAGAAGCTGTTACCCATGCAGCAGGTCGATATGGAGGAGCTGTTACTCATGCAGCAGGTCGATATGGAAGAGAAGCTGTTACCCATGCAGCAGGTCGATATGGAGGAGGTGTTACGAGAACCTAACCCACCAGGTAAGGTTCCTAGTTATCATGAGAATGGGGGGGGGGCCTTTAACCCCCCCCCCCATCCTTCGGGTGGGGGATATGGCTGTGATACCAATTTTCCAAAAAAAAGGTACGAAGGAGCGACCATGGGGAAGTTGAAATTGCCTGTTCAGTTATATTTTGTCTATAGGTCATTGGGTTCGCCTCTGGCTGGCGTTCAATTGTTTGGAATTTGTTTGGTTCAGGAGGCTATTGTTTGTATAAAAGGGACACATTTGTGGTGACACAGATAGACCTAAGCTAACAGCTATGACGCCGTAGCAACAACTTAGTAATTCAATCATTTATAGAGTAGAAGATTCCTGTATATATATATTTTGCATAAGTATTGCACTTATTAATCTCGCACTGTACAGTTGAAGAAGTAAAGTGTTGGGAGGAACTTTGCAATTAAAAATAATCTAACTCTTTTCTCTTGTTTTTTTCTCAGTTATTCTTTGTTTTTATCTTATTTACATTCACTCTTATTTGGGATAAAGTCAAATGTTATCTGACAATCTCAAATTGTATAGTTTGCCCGTCCTTCACTTTCACTTTTGACGTGTTGGGTGGAACGTTGTGACAATGTTATGACATAACATTGTCACAACATTTCTGATGTGTTGGGTGGAATGTTGTGACAATGTTATGACAAAACATTGTCACAACATTTCTGATGTGTTGAGTGGAATGTTGTAACAATGTTATGACATAACATTGTTACAACATTCCAATGATCGTGGCCAAGATGTCTAGATCGTGTGTCTCTGGGTTTTGATCCCCAATCTCGGCTCCTACGGATTAACTCATTGATGCATCACGATAGTGTAATTACTCTCTGTGTATTCCAATAGGTTTGACAGACATGACTGGGGAGGATCAAGTTATTTTAGAGGTTTATATCTGCCTTTTTCTGGGGTTTTAATACCCTATTGCGGATTGTCATGGTCTGATTGATGATGTCACGGTCTGATTGATGATGTCACAGTCTGATTGATGATGTCACGGTCTGATTGATGATGTCACGGTCTGATTGATGATGTCACAGTCTGATTGATGATGTCACGGTCTGATTGATGATGTCACGGTCTGATTGATGATGTCACAGTCTGATTGATGATGTCACGGTCTGATTGATGATGTTACAGTCTGATTGATGATGTCATGGTCTGATTGATGATGTCACAGTCTGATTGATGATGTCACGGTTTGATGTTGGATTTTCGTGTCATCTTCTCCTCTCGTGTGCCTCTTCCTTCAGCAGAAACCTTTCCTTGGAGTTCAGTTGCTGTCTTTCATCTGGAGACCTTCACAGCTTCACTGTGAAGGTCCTGGATGACGAGGGTGGTCGTGATATAGAAGGAATTTGTGGAAATGCACGAGTAAATGTGCTGGCTGCTTGAGGGATGAGTCTTGAGTCTTCACAGTTACTGTGTGTGTGTGTGTGTACTCACCTACTTGTGCTTGCGAGGGTTACCTCTGGCTGTTTGGTCCCGCCTCTCAACAAATGTACAGATTCCTGAGCTTACTGGGCTCTATCATATCTACACTTGAAGCTGTGTATGGAGTCAGCCTCCACCACATTACTACCTAATGCATTTCATATAATGCATTGTGTGCGTGTGTGTGCGTGCGTGTGCGTGTGTGAGCCAAGTAAATATCTTGGCTATGTTCAAGCTGCACTACAACACAACCTTCGTGAAGTAGAGGCCTATGATGGACCCCGACCTGCCTCATTATGCAACATAAAATGAATACAATCACCAAAAGTTAACAACCCAGTTCCGAGAGATTGTTTCCAATGGTTTATCTACAGCTCCAGAGACACTAAGATCAAATCTCTCAAATAACCTTGCGAGCATTTTTCCCGCATCTTTCGCAAGATTAAAAAAAAATGTGTTTTTCATGTGAGAGAAAATCTTTGAAAGCTCTTCATCGATTGCTTTGAAATTTTGACACAATGTTCCATTCGAATACACATGTGTTTTTATATACCTGCTATATAGATGCCACACCTGTGACAGATAAAAACATTTTTTTTTTTAATCAGCGCCATCTGTTTCACGTAACAGCAACACACACTATTAAATATGTTACGATTCCATTTCAATGTTTCCGATTGCACTGACAAATTTAATTTTCAAATGATTTCGATTTATTTTCATTTTGATTTAATTATTTTGTGTGACATTGCGTTGGAATTGAGCTGTGTTGTTTACTATACCATTCATTTCGTTAGTACAGTTTATTTTTTCATTGTTTTTAATTTCGTTTTTGTAACTGTTTTTCATGGTGGGGAGGACAAGGAGACAGGGGAGTGGGGGATGAAGAGGAGGATAAGGGGGAAGGTGGAGGGGGAAATGGTAGAGAAGACGAGGGGATGGGGGAAGAGGGAATGGTGGGGAGGACTGGGAGACAGGGGAAGGTTGCTGAGCCACAGCAACACGTGGCCGGGTACAGCTAGTCTATATAAATATAAATGTAAATGTATATTCAAAATTGCTAATCTCCAAAAGTTCTTCACTGATTGCTTTGAAATTTTGACAACGTTCCATTCAAATCCGAGCAGGTTTTTATATACATACGATATAGATGTCACGTCTGTGACAGAAAAAAACATGCTTTTTTTTTAAAAAACTGTGTTTTTCATGTGAGGGAAATCTTCGAAACGTCTTTTCCGATTGCTTTGAAATTTTGACACAATGTTGCAATCGAACAGGCGTGTGTTTTTATATACCTACTATATACATGCCTCACCTGTGACAGGAAAAAAACATGCTCTAAAAAAAACAGCGCCATCTGTAGGACGTAAGGGAAACACACACTGTAATCTCCGAAAGTTCTTCACTGATTGAAATTTTGACACAATGTTCCATTCAAATACGAGCATGTTTTTATATACCTACTATATAGATGCCATACCTGAGACAGGTAAAAACATTCTTTTTTTAAGAAACAGCGCCATCTGTTGCAGGTAAGAGCAATACACGCTATACTAAATATGTTAAGATTCCATTTCAATGTTTCTGATTGCATTGACAAATAGATTTTTCATAGATTTCGATTTATTTTCATTTTGATATAATTATTTTGTGTGACATTGCATTGGAATTGAGCTGTGTTGTTTACCATACTGTTCATTTCATGAGTATAGTTTATTTTTTTATTTTTTTTATTGTATTTCATTTCGTTTTTAACCGTTGTTTTTATTTCAGTGATGAGAACATCAGATCATTTGATGTTCCCATTTTTTTTATGGGAATATTAGATTATTTGGGAATACATCAGACATGGGAGTGAGGAATGGTGGGGAGGACAAAGGGGTTCGAGTGGGGGATGGTGGGGAGGAAGAGGGGACAGGGGAGGGGGTAATGGTGGGAAGGACGAGGGGGAATGGTGTGGAGGACGAGGGGACAGGGGAAGGGGTAATGATGGGGAGGACGAGTTGACATGGGAGTTGGGGATGGGTGGGACAAGGGGATAGGAGAATGGTGGGGAAGACAAGGGGACAGTGGAGTGGAGGATGGTGGGGAGGACGAGGGGACGGGGAGTGAGGAATGGTTCGGAGGACGAGGGGACGGGGGAGGCGGGAATGGGGGGAGGACTGTGAGACAGGGAAAGGTTGCTGTGGCTCAGCAATGCACATGCATTGTGCGTTGTATATACTTCAATAGTATTGAAGTACACAATATACTTCAATTTCATCCCAAATCAGCGAGAAGTTAATTGTGTTTTTTTTATATATTTCTCTCCCCAATTCAGGAGTATATGTTCCATAGCAAATTGCAAATGGCGTTGCATTCTTTGCAAACAGTGTGTGGAGCGCCATCTGTGTGTTTTTATGTATGCTTTTTGAATGTCTGATCTTCCGGGATTTGCGGTTGAGGAATTGAAGAAAATGTCAGTAAATAGTAGCATTCTTAAACATAAGTTGCCTTCACGGGAAGCGATTGGGCTGTTGTGGTTTGAGTAGGGCATGAGGTGTGTGTGTGTGTGTGTGTATGTGTATGGTGTGGAGGTGTGTGTGGTTGTGTATGGTGATTTGTGAGAGACAATCGTTTGATTGTGTTTGTGCACTATCTTGCATGTTCCAACCTGGATGGCGTAGCGTGGCGGTCTGGCTTCATGCAGGTCTGTGTTCAATCCCTGACTGTCCACAAGTGGTTGGGCACCATTCCTTTCCTCCGTCCCATACCCACCTGGGGTTGGAGGGCGGAGTTTCTTGCCCCCTGATGCTTCTGTTCACCTAGCAGTCAATAGGTACCTGAGAGTTAGACAGCTGCCACGGGCTGCTGCTGCTTCCTGGGGATGTGTAACAAAACGGTGGCCTGGCCGAGGACCGGGCCGCGGGCACGCTGAGCCCCGAAATCATCACATGATAACCTAAAGATAACCCCAAGATAACCTCAAGATAACCCCAAGATAACATCAAGGCAACCTCAAGATAATCTCAAGATAACCCCAAGAAAACCTCAATATAACCTCAGGATAACCCTCAAGATAACCTCAAGATAACCTCTAAGATAACCTCAAGATAACCCAAAGAAAACCTGAAGATAACCCCAAGATAACTCTCAAGATAACCCAAAGATAACCCTCTAGATAACCTCAGAATAACCCTCAAGATAACCCCAAGATAACCTCAAGATAACCCCCTAAGATAACCTCAAGATAACCACCAATATAACCTCAAGATAACCCCCCATGATAACCTCAAGATAGCCCTCAAGATAACCCCCCAAAAACTCAAGATAACTCCCCAAGATTACCTCAAGATAACCCCCAAGATAACCCTCAAGATAACCTAAAGATAACCCCAAGATAACCTTAAGATAACCCCAAGATAACCTCAAGGCAACCTCAAGATAACCCCAAGATAACCTCAAGATAACCCCTAAGATAACCTCAAGATAACCCAAAGAAAACCTCAAGATAACGTCAAGATAACCCCAAGATAACCCTTAAGATAACCTCAAGATAACCCCAAGATAGCCCCCTAAGATAACCTCAAGATAACCTCCATGATAACCTCAAGATAACCCTCAAGATAACTCCCCAAAAACTCAAGATAACTCTCCAAGATAACCTGAAGATAGCCCCCAAGATAACCTCAAGATATCCCCCAAGATAACCCCCATAATAACCTCAAGATAACCCCTAAGATAACCCTCAACATAACCTAAAGATAACCCCAAGATAATCTCAAGATAACCCCAAAATAACCTCAAGGCAACCTCAAGATAATCTTAAGATAACCCCAAGAAAACCTCAATATAACCTCTGGATAACCCCAAGATAACCTCAAAATAACCCTCAAGATAACCTCAAGATAAGCCCTAAGATAACCTCAAGATTACCCAAAGAAAATCTCAAGATAATGTCAAGATAACCCCAAGATAACCCCCAAGATAACCTCAAGATAACCTCAAGATAACCCCATGATAACCCAAAGATAATCCCAAGATAACCCTTAAGATAACCTCAGAATAACCCTCAAGATAACCCCAAGATAACCCCCCTAAGATAACCCCCAAGATAACCTCAAGATAACCTCGAGAAAACTCCCATGATAACCTCAAGATAACCCCCCAAAAAACTCAAGATAACTCCCCAAGATAACCTCAAGATAACCCCAAGATAACCTCATGATAACCCCCCAAGATAACCCCCATGATAACCTCAAGATAACCCCCAATATAATCCTCAAGATAACCCTCAAGATAACCTCAAGATAACCTTCAAGATAACCTCAATATAACCCCCAAGATAACCTCAAGATATCCCCAAGATAACCTCAATAAACCCTCAAGATAACCTCAAGATAACTCCCAAGGTAACCTCAAGATAACCCCCAAGATAACCTCAAGATAACCCTCAAGATAACCTCAAGGTAACCCCATGATAACCCCTCATGATAACTTCAAGATAACGACAAGATAACCCCCAAGATAACCTCAAGATAAACTCAAGGTAACCCCAAGATAACCCCTCATGATAACCTCAAGATAACGACAAGATAACCCCAAGATAACCTTCAAGATAACCTCAATATAACCCCCAAGATATCCCCAAGATAACCTTAATACACCCTCAAGATAACCCCCAAGATAACCTCAAGGTAGCCCCAAGATAACCCCAAGATAACCTCAAGGTAACCCCATGATAACTTGAAGATAACGCCTCATGATAACCCCAAGATAACCCTATCATAACCCCTCATGATAACCTCAAGATAACCCCCAAGATAACCCCAAGAAGAGAGCCATGCTGCCTGCAATGTCATATAAAAACAAACCCTGGCTTACTGTTTGGCTTACCGCTTGGCTAACTTACGCATGCAGACGCCAAACCGTTCCCACTGGGTTTCCTGCCAACGCCGCGAGCACCGCGAGACGCCGCGAGCACCGCGAGACGCCGCGAGCACCGCCAGACGCCGCGAGCACCGCCAGACGCCGCGAGCACCGCCAGACGCCGCGAGCACCGCCAGACGCCGCGAGCACCGCGAGACGCCGCGAGCACCGCCGTGAGCGTAGTAGCGGGAAGAGCGGCTAGGAGTGGGGTCAGGGGCAGTACGACAGTTAACACCAAACTGGGTTACTGGACTTGCTGCTGGCTTGGCCTTAACTATGCCAGGAAAGGCGAGTCAACAAGGCCAGAAGGAAATAACATCAATGGAGCAGAAACTGCAATAGATACAATAGCTGTATTGTGCCATTGTGACCAGATACAAAAGATACAACGGTTTCCAAGAAATACTTTTTTAATTTTTCCACAACCGTAAAGTCTGAATTAAGGAGAACCTTCAGTGTTTGGAGCTCAACTTCCCATAGAAGCTAGACACAGAAACGGCGAGGGGGAGTTTGTGATATATTATAGTTCTATGAAACTATATTTAACTTTTTATTTTTATTATTTATAACTAGCTGTACCCGGGTACGCGTTGCTGTGGCTCAGCAACGCGTGTGTATTGCTGAGCCACAGCAACCTTCCCTTGTCTCCCAGTCCTCCCCACCATCCCATAGTCCTCCCCACCATCCCACTCCCCCGTCCCCCTCGTCCTCCCCACCATCTCCTACTCCCCCGTCCCTTCGTCCTCCCCACCATCTCCCACTCCCCCGTCCCCCTCGTCCTCCCCACCATCCCACTCCCCCGTCCCTTCGTCCTCCCCACCATCTCCCACTCCCCCGTCCCCCTCGTCCTCCCCACCATCCCACTCCCCCGTCCCTTCGTCCTCCCCACCATCTCCCACTCCCCCGTCCCCCTCGTCCTCCCCACCATCCCACTCCCCCGTCCCTTCGTCCTCCCCACCATCTCCCACTCCCCCGTCCCCCTCGTCCTCCCCACCATCCCACTCCCCCGTCCCTTCGTCCTCCCCACCATCTCCCACTCCCCCGTCCCCCTCGTCCTCCCCACCATCTCCCACTCCCCCGTCCCCCTCGTCCTCCCCACCATCTCCCACTCCCCCATCCCCCTCGTCCTCCCCACCATCTCCCACTCCCCCGTCCCCCTCGTCCTCCCACCAACCCACTCCCCCGTCCCTTCGTCCTCCCCACCATCTCCCACTCCCCAGTCCCCCTCGTCCTCCCCACCATCTCCCACTCCCCCGTCCCCCTCGTCCTCCCCACCATCCCCCACTCCCCCGTCCCTTCGTCCTCCCCACCATCTCCCACTCCCCCGTCCCCCTCGTCCTCCCCACCATCCCACTCCCCCGTCCCTTCGTCCTCCCCACCATCTCCCACTCCCCCATCCCCCTCGTCCTCCCCACCATCTCCCACTCCCCCGTCCCTTCGTCCTCCCCACCATCCCCCACTCCCCCGTCCCTTCGTCCTCCCCACCATCCCACTCCCCCGTCCCTTCGTCCTCCCCACCATCTCCCACTCCCCCGTCCCCCTCGTCCTCCCCACCATCTCCCACTCCCCCGTCCCCCTCGTCCTCCCCACCATCCCACTCCCCCGTCCCTTCGTCCTCCCCACCATCTCCCACTCCCCCATCCCCCTCGTCCTCCCCACCATCCCACTCCCCCGTCCCTTCGTCCTCCCCACCATCCCCCACTCCCCCGTCCCCCTCGTCCTCCCCACCATCCCACTCCCCCGTCCCTTCGTCCTCCCCACCATCTCCCACTCCCCCATCCCCCTCGTCCTCCCCACCATCCCACTCCCCCGTCCCTTCGTCCTCCCCACCATCTCCCACTCCCCCGTCCCCCTCGTCCTCCCCACCATCCCACTCCCCCGTCCCCCTCGTCCTCCCCACCATCTCCCACTCCCCCATCCCCTCGTCCTCCCCACCATCTCCCACTCCCCCGTCCCCCTCGTCCTCCCCACCATCCCACTCCCCGTCCCTTCGTCCTCCCCACCATCTCCCACTCCCCCATCCCCCTCGTCCTCCCCACCATCTCCCACTCCCCCGTCCCTTCGTCCTACCC
Organism: Procambarus clarkii; assembly: GCF_020424385.1. Classification (NCBI taxonomy): domain Eukaryota; kingdom Metazoa; phylum Arthropoda; class Malacostraca; order Decapoda; family Cambaridae; genus Procambarus; species Procambarus clarkii. The sequence continues at coordinate 9,709 of NW_025561786.1, read as the reverse complement.
ACCATCCCCCACTCCCCCGTCCCTTCGTCCTCCCCACCATCTCCCACTCCCCTATCCCCCTCGTCCTCCCCACCATCCCACTCCCCTGTCCCTTCGTCCTCCCCACCATCTCCCACTCCCCCATCCCCCTCGTCCTCCCCACCATCTCCCACTCCCCCGTCCCTTCGTCCTCCCCACCATCCCACTCCCCCATCCCATAGTCCTCCCCACCATCCCACTCCCCCATCCCATAGTCCTCCCCACCATTCCCCACTTCCTCAACTGATGCATTCCCAAATGATCTGATGTTCCCATCACTGAGATATATGAAAAAATACAAAAACGAAATGTAAAACAATGAATGAAAAAAAAACTGTACTTACGAAATGAACGGTATAGTAAACAACACAGCTCAATTCCAATGCAATGTCACACAAAATAGTTAAATCATAATGAAAATAAATCGAAATCTACTAAAAATCCATTTGTCAGTGCAATCGGAAACATTGAAATGGAATTTTAACATAGTTAATAGCGTGTGTTGCTCTTACGTCCAACAGATGGCGCTGTTTAAAAAAAAAAGCATGTTTTCTTCCTGTCACACGTGAGGCATGTATATAGTAGGTACATAAAAACACGCGCCTTTTTTAATGCAACGTTGTGTCAAAATTTCAAAGCAAATGGTAAGAGGTTTGGAAGATTTCCCTCACATGAAAAACACAATTTTTCAAAAAAGTATGTTTTTTCCCGTCACAAACGTGATATCTCGGATGCGAATGAAATGTTGTGTGAAAATTTCAAAGCTATCGATGAAGAACTTATAGAGATTAGCGATTTTGTACAAACGAACATTTTCATTTATATTTATATAGATTTATTATTTTCTACCACAGACGTGGCCGGACATTCACAGTGATAAACAGTAAATATAATTTTTTTCTGTTCTCCATGGACAGGGTGAGAGATCTGTTAAACAAATAGTTCAATGATTTATTGAACAGTCAAACACAGAAGGTTGTAGGAGGACAGGCTGCAGGAGGACAGGCTGCAGGAGGACAGGCTGCAGGAGGACAGGTTGTAGAAGGACAGGCTGCAGGAGGAAAGGCTGTAGTAGGACAGGCTGTAGGAGGACAGGCAATAGGAGGACAGGTTGTAGGAGGACAGGTTGTAGGAAGAGAGGTTGTAGGAAGAGAGGTTGTAGGAGGACAAGTTGTAGGAGGAAATGTTGTAGGAGGACAGGTTGAAGGTGGACAGGTTGTTGGAGGAAAGGCTGTAGGATGACAGGCTATAGGACGACAGGTTGTAGGATGACAGGTTGTAGCATAACAGGTTGAAGAAGAACAGGTTGTAGGATGAGAGGTTGTAAAAGAACAGGTTGTAGGAGGACAGTTTGTAGGATGACTGGTTGTAGAACAACAGGTTGTAGGAGTACAGGCTATAGGAGGACAGGTTGTAGGAGGACAGGTTGTAAGAAGGCAAGTTGTAAGAGGACAGGTTGTAGGAGGACAGGCAGTAGGAGGACAGGTTGTAGAAGAACAGGTTGTAGGAGGACAGGTTGAAGAAGGACAGGCTGTAGGAGGATAGGCTATAGGAGGACAGGGTGAATGAGGACAGGTTGTAGGAGGACAGGTTGTAGGAGGACAGGTTGTAGGACAGGCTGTAGGAGGACAGGCTGTAGGAGGACAGGCTGTAGGAGGACAGGCTGTAGGAGGACAGGCTGTAGGAGGACAGGCTGTAGGAGGACAGGCTGTACGAAGAAAGGCTGTAGGAAGACAGGCTGAAAGAGGACACTTTGTAGGAGGACAGGCTGTAGGAGGACAGGTTGAAGGAGGTCAGGTTGTAGGAGGACAGGTTGTAGGAGGACAGGTTGTAGGAGGACAGGCTGTAGAAGGACAGGTTGAAGGAGGTCAGGTTGTAGGAGGACAGGCTGTAAGAGGACAGACTGAAAGAGGACAGGCTGTACGAAGACAGGCTGTTGGAAGATAGGCTGTAGGAGGACAGATTGTAGGAGGACAGGCTGTAGGAGGACAGGTTGTGAGAGGACAAGTTAAAGGAGGACAGGCTGTAGGAGGACAGGTTATAGGGCGAAAGGTTGTAGGAGGAAAGGTTATAGGAGGAAAAGTTGTAGTAGCACAGGTTGTAGGAGGACAGGCTGGAGAAGGACAGGTTGTAGGAGGACAGGTTGTATGAGGGCAGGTTGTAGAAGGACAGGTTGTAGGAGGACAGGCTGTAGTAGGAGAGGTTGTAGGTGGACAAGTTGTAAGAAGACAGGTTGTAGGAGGACAGACAAAAGAAAGACAGGTTGTAGGAGGACAGTCTGTAAGAGTACAGGTTGTAGGAGTACATGTTAGAAGGGGACAAGCTGTAGGAGGACAGGTTGGAGACAAACAGGTTGTATGAAGACAGATTGCTGGAGGACAGGTTGTAGGAAGACAGGTTGTAGGAGGACAGGTTGTAGGAGGACAGTTTGTAAGAGGACAGGCTGTTGGAGGACAGGCTGTAGGGGGATTGGTTATAGGAGGAGAGGCTGTAGGAGGAAAGGTTTTAGGAGGACAGGTTGTAAGAGGACAGGTTGTAAGAGGACAGGCTGTAGGAGGACAGGTTGTAGGTCAGGCTATAGGAGGACAGGTTATAGGATGACAAGTTGTAGGAGGACAGGCTGTAGGAGAACAGGCTGTAGGAGGACAGGCTGTAGGAGGACAGGTTGCACGAGGACAGGTTGGAGGAGGACAAGCTGAAGGAGGATAGGCTGTTGGAGGACAGGTTGTAGGAGGACAGGTTGTAAGAGGTCAGGTTATAGAAGAACAGGTTGTAGGAGAATAGGTTGTCGGAGGACAGGTTGCAGGAGGATAGGTTGTAGGAGGACAGGTTGATGGAAGACAGGCTGTAGGAGGACAGGTTGTAGGAGGCCAGGTTGTTGGACGACAGGCTTCAGAAGGAAAGGCTGTAAGAGGACAGGCTGCAGGAGGACAGGTTGTAGGAGGACAGGTTGTTGGAGGGCAGGTTGTAGAAGGACTGGTTGTAGAACAACAGGCTGTAGGAGTACAGGTTGTAGGAGGACAGGGTGAATGAGGACAGGTTGTAGGAGGACAGGCTGTAGGGGTACAGGCTGTAGGAAGACAGGCTGTATAAGGACTGGTTGTAGGAGGGCAGGTTGTAGGAGTACAGGTTGTAGGAGGACAGGTTGTAGGACAGGTTGTAGGAAGACAGGCTGTAGGGGGACAGGTTGTAAGAAGACAGGTTGCAGGAGGACAGATTGTAGGAGGACAGGTTGTTGGAGGACACGTTAAAAGAGGACAGGCTGTAGGGGCACAGGCTGTAAGAGGACACGTTGTAAAAGGAAAGGTTATAGGACAGGCTGTAGGAGGACAAGCTGTAGGAGGACAGGTTTTAGGAGGACAGGCTGTAGGAGGACAGGTTGTAGGATGAGAGGTTGTAGGAGGACAGGCTGTAGGAGGACAGGTTATAGGAGGATAGATTGTAGGAGGAGAGGTTGTAGGATGACAGGTTGTAGGAGGACAGGCTGTAGGAGGACAGGTTGTAGGAGGATAGGTTGTAGGAGGAAAGGTTGTAAGAGGACAGGTTGAAGGAGGTCAGGTTGTAGGAGGACAGGCTGTAGGAGGACACACTGAAGGAGGACAGGCTGTACGAAGACAGGCTGTTGGAAGATAGGCTGTATGAGGACAGATTGTAGGAGGACAGGCTGTAGGAGGACAGGTTGTGAGAGGACAGGTTAAAGGAGGACAGGCTGTAGGAGGACAGGCTGTAGGAGTACAGGTTGTAGGAGGACAGGCTGTAGGATGACAGGATGTAGGAGGACAGGCTGTAGGAGGACAGGCTGTAGGAGGACAGGTTGTAGGAGGACAGGCTGTAGGACAGGTTGTAGGAGGACAGGCTCTAGGAGGACAGGGTATAGGATGACAGGCTGTAGGAGGACAGGTTGTAAGAGGACAGGCTGTAGGAGGACACGTTGTAGGAGGACAGGCTGGAGGAGGACAGGTTGTAGGAGGACAGGTTGTAGGAGGACAGGTTGTAGCATGACAGGTTGTAGGAGGACAAGCTGTAGGAGTACAGGCTGTAGGAGGACAGGTTGTAGGAGGACAGGTTGTAGGAGGACAGGCTGTAGGAGGACAGGATGTAGGTCAGGTTGTAGGAGGACAAGCTGTAGGAGGACAGAATGTAGGAGGACAGGTTGTAGGAGGACAGGTTGTAGGAGGACAGGTTGTAGGAGGACAGGCTGTAGGACAGGTTGTAGGAGGACAGGCTGTAGGACAGGTTGTAGGAGGACAGGCTCTAGGAGGACAGGGTATAGGATGACAGGCTGTAGGAGGACAGGTTGTAAGAGGACACGCTGTAGGAGGACACGTTGTAGGAGGACAGGCTGGAGGAGGACAGGTTGTAGGAGGACAGGTTGTAGGAGGACAGGTTGTAGGATGACAGGTTGTAGGAGGACAAGCTGTAGGAGTACAGGCTGTAGGAAGACAGGTTGTAGGAGGACAGGCTGTAGGAGGACAGGTTGTATGAGGACAGGTTGTAGGAGGACAGGCTGTAGGAGGACAGGTTGTAGGAGGACAGGCTGTAGAGGGACAGGTTGTAAGAAGACAGGTTGCAGGAGGACAGGTTGTAGGAGGACAGGTTGTAGGAGGACAGAATTTAGGAAGAGAGGTTGTACGAGGACAGGCTGTAGGAGGACAGGTTGTAGGAGGACAGGTTGTAGGAGAACAGGTTGTAGGAGGACAGGTTATAGAAGAACAGGTTGTAGGAGGACAGGCTGTAGGAGGACAGGCTGTAGGAGGACAGGCTGTAGAGGGACAGGTTGTAAGAAGACAGGTTGCAGGAGGACAGGTTGTAGGAGGACAGGTTGAAGGAGGACAGGTTGTAGGAGGACAGGTTGAAGGAGGGCAGGTTGTAGGAGGACAGTCTGTAGGAGGACAGGCTGTAGGAGGACAGTCTGTAGGCGGACAGGCTGTAGGGGGACAGTTTGTAGAAAGCCAGGTGGCAGCAGGACAGGTTGTACGAAGACAGGTTGCAGGAGGACATGTTGAAGGAGGACAGGTTGTAGGAGGACAGGCTGTAGGAGGACAGGTTGTAGGAGGACAGGTTATAGAAGAACAGGTTGTAGGAGGACAGGCTGTAGGAGGACAGGCTGTAGGAGGACAGGCTGTAGAGGGACAGGTTGTAAGAAGACAGGTTGCAGGAGGACAGGTTGTAGGAGGACAGGTTGAAGGAGGACAGCTTGTAGGAGGACAGGTTGAAGGAGGGCAGGTTGTAGGAGGACAGTCTGTAGGAGGACAGGCTGTAGGAGGACAGTCTGTAGGAGGACAGGCTGTAGGAGGACAGGCTGTAGGAGGACAGGCTGTAGGAGGACAGGCTGTAGAAGGACAGGTTGAAAGAAGACAGCTTGCAGGAGGACAGGTTGTAGGAGGACAGGTTGAAGGAGGACAGGTTGTAGGACAGGCTGTAGGAGGACAGGCTGTAGGAGGACAGGCTGTACGAAGAAAGGCTGTAGGAAGACAGGCTTTAGGGGGACAGGTTGTAGGAGGACAGGCTGTACGAAGACAGGCTGTAGGAAGACAGGCTGAAAGAGGACACTTTGTAGGAGGACAGGCTGTAGGAGGACAGGTTGTAGGAGGACAGGTTGGCGGAGGACAGGTTGTAGGAGGACAGGTTGTAGGACGGCAGGTTGTAGGAGGACAGGCTGTAAGAGGACAGGCTATAGGAGGACAGACTGTAGGAGGACAGGTTGTAGGAGGACAGGTTGTAGGACAGGCTGTAGGAGGACAGGCTGTAGGAGGACAGGCTGTAGGAGGACAGGCTGTACGAAGAAAGGCTGTAGGAAGACAGGCTTTAGGGGGACAGGTTGTAGGAGGACAGGCTGTACGAAGACAGGCTGTAGGAAGACAGGCTGAAAGAGGACACTTTGTAGGAGGACAGGCTGTAGGAGGACAGGTTGTAGGAGGACAGGTTGGCGGAGGACAGGTTGTAGGAGGACAGGTTGTAGGACGGCAGGTTGTAGGAGGACAGGCTGTAAGAGGACAGGCTATAGGAGGACAGACTGTAGGAGGACAGGTTGTAGGAGGACAGGTTGTAGGAGGACAGGTTGTAGGAGGACAGGCAGTAGGAGTTCAACACTGGCTATACGTGAACAAGGGGACACAGGTGGAAACTGAGTACCCAAATTAACCACAGGGATGTTGGAAAGAACTTTTTCAGTGTCAGAGTAGTTAACAAGTGGAATGCATTAGGCAGAGATGTGGTGGAGGCTGACTCCATACACAGTTTTAAATGTAGATACGATAGTGCCCAGTAGGCTCAGGAATCTGTACACCAGTTAATTGACAGTGGAGAGGCGGGACCAAAGACCCAAAGCTCAACCCCTGCAAGCACAATTAGATGAGTACAATTAAATGAGTACTTACAGTTATGACTAGTTAGATCAACAATGAGAAAATGATCAATACAAGACCTTCCACTCTCATGACATAAAGCTATAGTCTTGTATAGTCTATAATCATTAATAGCAAAATTATGTATATATTCAGCATCCATGAATGCAGTAAACAAATTTAAGGATACATCTTGGTGGGAAAAATCAGTGTTAGAAATCACCTACCACCCCATCAGCATTATGGAGTTCAGCATTATGATATTAATTTGTCAATTGATATATTTCTGATCATACATTTCCATACTCATCTGCACAGTTGATATTGCTTGTGAAACAATGCACACAAGTAATCAAATACTGCTGAGCACCATAGGAGACAAGTATAGCAGGAGTGAGCCCTGATACAGTATTGACATCCTCACCTTTACATTGCATATTTGTTATGCCACAGGATAGCAGCAGAACCATAGGGTCTTCCAGGACCTGACAACAGACATGTCAATACTGGCAGTGTAAAAAGAACCATCAATAAATTTGTAGTGGTTTTGATATTCATAAGATGTAAGCCAGTGTTCTTGCAAAACCAGAATATTTCACACATGCCAAAATGCTTTTGACATTCATACATACAGGGTTTGTTACTTCTCCAGTTACCTTAATAACCTGGAAGTATGACTTTACAAATACTGAAGCATTGTCACGGGGTAAATAAACAATGTTACATGAAAATCGTTTATGCGTTAATTAAAAGAACACTTATAGTAAGAGGACATTCAAATGGAATGTTGAGAAAATTGTCAATTAAGAATTATATAATAATTAACAGGTTTTAAGTTAGAGCCATCTATTGCACATTATTCTATCTATATATATAATTTGAACTAATAATAAAACCTAAATAAATAATAATTACACATCATTCACATCCATCAAAACAAGAAATTAAACGACCAATCAAAACCATATAGGTTACTCCTACACCTCATAATACAGGCCAATAATGATCATAAAAATACCTATCAATTAAACAATATTCAAACTAAGGACTTTACAGCAAATTTTAAATAAGTAATTTAAAAGCGGACATTCTTTTATATTAATAAATTGTCAGATTAAGGCATTTGTAAACAAATGAAATAAATAATAGTAATTAAGCCTTCGATGAAATACTCCGCATTATAATACAAATTCTGGAGTCACTCATATATATGCAAAGTTTTGGTTTATAAAATACTAGATATAAGATAATACAAGTATGGGAATCAGGCTAATATTATTGCCAGATTATATATAATATATATATATATATATATATATTATTAAATATGACCGAAAAAGTAAGATTAATAATTCTAACACGAATTTCCTCAATCTTTCGTACATTACGCTTCACTGTTGGAGGTAAATCAAAAATCACTTCTCCAAAATTCATTTTTATTTCTAGTCTGACGCGACACGGGCGCGTTTCGTAAAACTTATTACATTTTCAAAGACTTCACAAATACACAACTGATTAGAACTTACGTCTCTCTGATATTATATCTACATTTGAGTGAGGTGGGAAGGGTGATGTGGCATTAACACAAGACAGAACAGGAGGGGATATTAATAGGGTATTAAAAGTATCAACACAAGACAGAACAGAAACAATGGGTATTGAATAGAAGTGTTTGTAGAAAGCCTATTGGTCCATATTTCTTGATGCTTCTATATTGGAGCGGAGTCTTGAGGTGGGTAGAATATAGTTGTGCATTAATTGGCTGTTGATTGCTGGTGTTGACTTCTTAATGTGTAGTTCCTCGCAAACGTCAAGCCGCCTGCTATCGCTGTATCTATCGATGATTTCTGTGTTGTTTACTAGGATTTCTCTGGCGATGGTTTGGTTGTGGGAAGAGATTATATGTTCCTTAATGGAGCCCTGTTGTTTATGCATTGTTAAACGCCTAGAAAGAGATGTTGTTGTCTTGCCTATATACTGGGTTTTTTGGAGCTTACAGTCCCCAAGTGGGCATTTGAAGGCATAGACAACGTTGGTCTCTTTTAAATCGTTCTGCTTTGTGTCTGGAGAGTTTCTCATGAGTAGGCTGGCCGTTTTTCTGGTTTTATAGTAAATCGTCAGTTGTATCCTCTGATTTTTGTCTGTAGGGATAACGTTTCTATTAACAATATCTTTCAGGACCCTTTCCTCTGTTTTATGAGCGGTGGAAAAGAAGTTCCTGTAAAATAGTCTAATAGGGGGTATAGGTGTTGTATTAGTTGTCTCTTCAGAGGTTGCATGGTGTTTCACTTTCCTTCTTATGATGTCTTCGACGGAACCATTGGAGAAGCCGTTGTTGACTATGACCTGCCTTACCCTACAGAGTTCTTCGTCGACTTGCTTCCATTCTGAGCTGTGGCTTAGAGCACGGTCGACATATGCGTTAACAACACTCCTCTTGTACCTGTCTGGGCAGTCGCTGTTGGCATTTAGGCACATTCCTATGCTCGTTTCCTTAGTGTAGACTGCAGTGTGGAAACCTCCGCTCTTTTCCATGACTGTTACATCTAGAAAGGGCAGCTTCCCATCCTTTTCCATCTCATAAGTGAAACGCAGCACGGAACTCTGCTCAAATGCCTCCTTCAGCTCCTGCAGATGTCTGACATCAGGTACCTGTGTAAAAATGTCGTCAACATACCTGCAGTATATGGCCGGTTTCAAGTTCATGTCGACTAAGACTTTTTGCTCGATGGTACCCATGTAGAAGTTTGCAAACAGGACACCTAGGGGAGAACCCATGGCGACCCCATCTACTTGCTTATACATGTGCCCATCCGGGTTCAAGAAGGGTGCCTCTTTAGTACAAGCTTGGAGTAGTTTCCTTAGAATATTTTCGGGTATGTCAGGAGGAGTACAGGCTGGATCACGATACACTCTGTCGGCTATCATCCCGATTGTCTCGTCCACAGCTACGTTGGTAAACAGCGATTCTACGTCCAACGAGGCTCTTATTCCTGTGGCCCGTGTGCCCCACAGTAAGTCAACAAATTCCTTTGGAGACTTCAGGCTGAAGGCGCAAGGAACATAAGGAGTCAGCAGGCCGTTGAGTCGCTTCGCCAGTCTGTACGTGGGTGTGGGTATCTGGCTAATGATTGGCCAAAGTGGGTTTCCAGGCTTGTGTGTCTTGACACACAAGCCTGGCACTCTTGTGTGCCTACAGACAAAAATCAGAGGATACAACTGACGATTTACTATAAAACCAGAAAAACGGCCAGCCTACTCATGAGAAACTCTCCAGACACAAAGCAGAAAGCTTTAAAAGAGACCAACGTCGTCTATGCCTTCAAATGCCCACTGGGGACTGT